>JAJJMA010192249.1:0-10785 GCA_023529015.1 Papaver nudicaule | reverse complement strand
CTTAGATGTGTTTGTACTTAAGTGTTCTTGAGTAGTTCTTCATCTAGGACCATTGGGTGTGATCTCAGAGATTTCTAGACTCACATTTTGGCGCTAGAAACAGGGACTAGGTAAAGGATTTATCCTTCCTGGTTTGTTTTTCAAAGCTTTTACATCTGTCTCCTAACCCAACCTTTACTGTGAGGAAGAAAAGCTCCTGGATCTCATAGATCTCACAGGGAAAGCTTAGTATTCTTAGTAAAGGTGACACCTTTTATGCTTTTAAGTGTTAAAAGTTCCTTCTTTACTTGCTGATTGTGAAAAATCCTTGATTTTCTTTACAAAAACTTGATTTTTTGCAAAAACCTAGCCTTTATCTTCATAAAGGTTAGACCTTTGAACTCAGATCTTGTTTTCAAAGCATAAACACAACTCTTGCTGTTGATTTCTTCCTACAGCAGACATATTTGAAACTGAAATCCATTTTAGATCTGGTTTTTTCTTCAAAAAACACCATTAATGGAGGGTAAAGGGTTTTTCTGAAAAGGTTCTCTCTGAAAAGTATTGTTTGTACTGTCTTTCTTGTTTTCGTAGACAGCTGATGTCACTAACATCACTCTCAAACAAAACCTGACAGCCCAACTACCCAGTTTTAACTTATCCAATCATTTTCCTGTCTCTTTCTGTAATGGTTTTCAAAATATTTTGAAAAAGTGTACGGATTTCTTGGATCTCTGAAACTGTCAGATTACAACTAGCACTTGTAGAGTTACTCTCTGACAAGAAGGTTATATCTTGATTTTGCTTTTCAGGAGAAGAAATGAAGACTGCTAGTGCCACAGACTCTGGAAGGGACCCTCCGAGGAGGACAACCAGAAGTGGATTGCAGGAGACAGACCGTGAAGTCCCAGAGGATACTGTCGCCTCTGGAGAAAGTGCACCACCAGGTTTTCCAGCAAGGGTGCCTCAGAATACCAGCAATGGGGTTCTGGGGAGAGCCACCAACACTGTGGGAAAGGGACCTGGGGCACAAACGAAGAAGGGTACTGCCAGTGGCATACCTGTGAAGACTAAACCTTTGACAGAGGTTTATCATGCCAAGCCCCCTCAGAAAAACCTTGCATCTGAGGCAACGGTTAGGAGGGAGGGAATTGACTCTCAGAGAGAAGAAGAGGACTTGGATCTGCACACGACAGACTCAAACAGTTCTACTGAGGCTTCTCTAGAGGGAAACAATCGAATCATCGACGCTCTAAACGGACTCCCCAGAGGGAAGGTCCCAGAGAAAGGTCGAGAAGATACCTCTGAGAAAGGTGGACCTTCCAGGAAGGTTACAATATGAAGGTACCTCTGGGAAGGGTGAACCCTCCAGAGGAGCAAAGAAGACCTCCAGAGCAAATGGCCATTCTGGAGTTGACAAAGCCACCCAGAGGGCGAGGCCAACTCGTGCCAGGAGGGGTAAGTCTGTGGATAGAGACCCAGAATCCACCCCAGAGGACACTCGGAGAGCAAGAAGGAACAAGGTCAGAACTCTGAGGAGGAAGATCCGTAAACTCTCTGAGGCTAACAAGAAGCTAAGACAAGAAAAGGTCGTGATTACTGACAGTGACTCATCTAATTCCTCTGACGAAGAGGAAGAAGATAGGAGGAACTTGAAGTATAAGAGACCCAGAGATGATCCAGTCACTGAAGTGATTTCGGACGACACCTCGGACGATGATTCTGAGGAAGGCTATGCTGAGCCATCTCTGACAGACATCCTGGCAGCCCGAGAAAGGAAAATTCGGGAGCTGGAAGAAGAGGTTAATCTCAGGAAAGCCATGGCGGCAAGTATTGAGGACAAACCAGAGCTTATCAGAAAGGAGGGCAAACGATTGGCAGAGGTAATGGAAGATGCTAAGCGCTCACCATTCATCTCAGAGATCAATGCTCTCCTAATACCCAAACGGTGTACATTGAACTTCCAGAACAAGTTTGATGGCACGGGTGATGCTATCCAACACATAAAGGATTATGAAATGGCTCTAATGCCATGGCAAACTCGACAAGGGGTTATGTGTAAGTTCTTTCCCGGGAGCCTCAAAGAAGAAGCGTTAACTTGGTTCAACTCCTTAGAAAAGGGAAAGATCAAGTCGTACGAACATCTTCAAGAGGTCTTTCTAGAGAATTACATGCATAACAGCAAAGTCAAACCCGGAATTGAGCGACTATTTGTCCTCAAAAGAGGAAGGGGAGAATCCCTCAGAAGCCTAGTTGACCGTTGGAGGAAACTATGCGCTGAGATAGGGAAGGTCCCAGCAGCCTATGCTATCATTGGTTTCAAGAATTCTCTAAATAAGACTGACCCTCTCTTTGTCAAGCTATGGAATGAGACTCCAGATAATCTGGGAGATCTCAGAAGAATTCAGGAGGAATTCATAGCACTTGAAGAGACGCAGGATGGCACTTACGACAAGTTGCTCTCTGGGAACATGAGTAGAGGAGCAAACGTGGTAGAACCACAGCCCCAGGTCACTCATTCTCAACCTCCTGCTGCGGTCCCCACTTCTCAGATCAAGAGAAACAAGTCCAGAGAATTCAGAGGCAAAGGATCAGCTAAGGACAACAAAAAGCGGGATTTTGACGATGCCACTTACACTAGATTCAACGTTCCAAGGTCTACCATTTACAAGGAAATCAAGGGCAAGCTCCCTCTTGAGAATCCAATTGGAAAGGGCATTCAACCTGACTATTGCAAGAACAGTAAGGATTAGTACTGTGAGGTGCATGAATGGAATGGCCACTCTCTCGACAAATGCAGGCATTTAAGGAGAGAGCTGGAAAAATTAGTAAGTAGTGGAGAACTCAAGAAGTATATTGCCAAAGATTCTGGGAATGCCCAGAAGGCAGTAGAAAAGATATTAAGGTTTGAGATGCCCAGAGAAGCACAACATCTCAACTGCAACACTATTACCCATTCTGTAGAAATGCCCTCAGAATCATCTCTGGGGCAACACTCTCTGGAGAGAATCCATAAGAGAAATGCAAATGGGGAAGAAATATTCAGCATGGCTCTAGAACTCCCCATGGAGGAATGGATGAAAAGACCAGTTTCATTCTCAGCTTCTGAGGTGCCCCAGAATGGGAAGACCCACAACGATCCTCTGGTAGTAACCATGATGATTGGGCAGTGGGGCATCCCAAAGATTCTGGTGGATGGAGGAAGCTCTGTGGAGATCTTGTTCTACAGCACATTCGTGAAGATGGGTCTAAAGGATGAATGCCTAATCCCCTCAACCTACATGGTATACGGATTCAACGGATCTTCCACTAAGCCCAAAGGAGAAATAACTCTAGAAGTACACGCTGGAAAAATCATCACATCTACGACTTTCTGTGTAGTTGACATTGTTTCACCCTACTCTGCCATCATGGGCAGGTGGTGGATTCATGGTATCAAGGGAGTTGCCTCCACTTACCATCAACGACTACGATTTCCCACCCCAGAGGGAATAGCTGAGATCATGGGAGATCCCAGAGAAGCTAGATACTGCTCAGAAGTAGACGTGAGAAACTGTGTGGAAAAAGTTAACACTCCCAGAAATACCAAGAAGAGGATTCTGGAACAGGAATGCCAGAAGGAAATTGATGAATTCATCGAATGTTCCACCTCTGCAAGGATAATGCGTCAAGCAATCAACAAAAACAAGGGACGAGGGGACAGAGAAGAGGAAGAGGCCATTAGACTAGCTTGCCTAGAATCAATGGTCCAGAAACTCAAAGAAAAGACTGTCCACCAGGTCTCTGAGGATACCCAGATGGCTGATGCCTCTGGAAAGTTATAGCAATCAAAGGCTCAGACTGAATTAGGCCCCCAGAAGCCTGTATTCTACACGTCTGAGCCGACAAAGGAAGTGAATATAGGAGGCCCAGACACACCAAAATGGTCAAAATTGGGACGCTCCTAGATCCTGACCTTGAAAAAGAACTCGTAGGGATTTTGATGAGATATGTCGACGTATTTGCATGGAAGATGGAGGACATGCCGGGAATCGACCCCGAATTGTGCCTCAAACATCTGGGAATTCCAACAGACATAAGCCATCATCATCTCCGAATCCATCCAGGTGTCAAACCTGTGAGACAAAAAATCCGAAAGATAGCCCCAGTATATCAGGAAGCAGTCCAGAAGGAGCTTCAGAAGATGGAAAAGGCTGGAATCATTCGGGAGGTGCAGTACCCACTATGGATCTCCAATATGGTACTTGTCCCGAAGAAAAACAACGCTGGGGTACGGATATGCATCGATTTTAGTGACCTAAATAAGGCATGCCCCAAGGACAGCTTCCCACTCCCGAGCATAGATCAACTAGTTGATGCTACCTCTGGGAATGAGCTGTTATCATTCATGGATGGTTATTCTGGCTATAACCAAATCCCTCTGGCGCAAGAAGATGAGGAGCATACTGCATTTTTCACCCCCAATGGGCTGTACTGTTACACAAAGATGCCATTCGGACTCAAAAATGTAGGGGAAACCTATCAGAGATTAATGTCCAAAATGTTCTTACCTTGGATTCACAAAACTCTGGAGGTATATGTGGACGACATGCTTGTCAAAAGCAAACAGTCCAGACATCACGTCAGAGATCTGGAAGAGATTTTCGCTCAAATGAGGAAATTTCGCATGAAAATCAACCCACTCAAATGTGCATTTGGGGTCACCTCTGGGAAGTTCCTAGGTTACATGGTCACGAAGGATGGTATACAGGTAGACCCTGAGAAAGTCAAAGCTATCACGGAAATGCCCTCACCAGTAACTCGGAAGGATGTCCAGAGGCTGAATGGAAGATTGGCTGCATTGGGGAGATTCATTGCAAGATCCTCCGACAAACTCAAACATTTTTTCAGCATTCTGAAGAAGGGCCAGAAGATGGTCTGGAGTAAGGAATGTGAGGAGGCGTTCTACAACGTCAAAAAGTATTTGGCAACAATGCCTATTCTACAAAAGCCTGAACCGGATGAAACATTATATGTTTATCTGGCAGCCACCTCCTACTCCATCAGTGCAGTACTCTTACGCATAGTAGAAGGTGAGGAAAAGCCTATCTACTTCATCAGTAGAACTCTGGGGCCTGCCGAAAAGAATTACTCTAAGATTGAGCAGATAATTCTGGCGTTGGTATTTGCTTCTCAGAGATTGAGAACATACTTCCACGCTCACCCTATAACTGTGATCACCAAACTGCCTATCGATTCAGTACTCAGAAACTCTGAAAGGGCTGGTAGGATCTCAAAGTGGGGAGCTCAGATCAAACAGTTTGGAGTACAATACCAACCTCAAACTGCCATCAAAGCCCAAGATGTTGCTGACTTCTTAGCAGACTTCCCTCTAGCAGAAGAGGAAGAACTCGAAGACATACCTGGTTTTGAGGATGAACTGGAAGACCCCCCAGAACTTCTGAGGGCGGAAAATCCTACCAGGTGGGAAGTCTTTGTGGACGGGTCCAAGAACGCTGATGGGGCAGGCATTGGAATGGTATTCACAACTCCTACTGGAAGAAGAATTGTACACAGCCTGAGACTTGAGTTTCCCACCACAAACAACATAACAGAGTATGAGGCAGTCATACACGGTCTGGGATTGATTTGTGAGATGGAGCTCAGAGATGTAAGGCTAACAAGTGATTCGCAGCTAGTGGTAAGGCAGATAGAGGGAAGATATCAAACTCTGGACCCATGCCTACAAGCCTACCACAAGAAAGCTCAGGAATACATCAACAAGATACCTGGTCTCGTGCTCAGACACATCTCTAGGAACAACAATCGACATGCGGATGCTCTGGCATACATTGCATCAATGTTGAATGACCCTAAGATTGCTAGCATCAGGGTAGACAGGGTTCTACTACCCTCAGTACCTCTGACAGAGCCAGATGCCCCAGAGCCAGAAGTGAAGGTATTCACTACTGAGATGGGAGAAGAACAGTCCTCTGACGATGGACCCCCAGAAGAGGATTGGAGAATACCTATTCACCAATACTTAGAAAGGAAAATACTCCCATGAGAGTCAGGATACAACCACAAGTTAGCCGCACAGTCCAAGAACTACAGGCTACGGGATGGAATCCTATACAGGCAATCTCCTCTGGGACCACTACTTAGATGCCTCTCCAAGGAACAAGGAATTGAAATTCTGAAGGCTATCCATTATGGAGATGCCGGCAACCACTCTGGAGGGACGTCTCTAGCAATTAAGGCTAAAACATATGGATACTTCTGGCCACGCATGCATATGGACGCCAAAGAAATGTCCAGAAGGTGTGAAGCCTGTCAAAGGTATGGCAAGAGAATCCATGCACCAGATACGGAACTACATTCTATCACCAGCCCCTGGCCTTTTGCCAAATGGGGGATAGACATAGTAGGACCTCTGGAAACTGGAACAAAGAAAAGACGATTTCTGATTGTCGCAACTGACTACTTCACCAAGTGGGTCGAGGCGAAGGCTCTAGCTAACATACGTGACAAGGATGTATTCAAATTCATATTTGAGCAAATCATCTGTCAGTTTGGGATACCTGCTGCCATAACCACGGACAACGGTGCTCAGTTCAGAGGGAAAGAGATCAACAGGTTATGTAACAACTTTGGCATCAAAAGAAACAAGTCTACCCCCATATATCCAGAGAGTAACGGCCAAGCTGAGGCCACAAATAAGACTATCGCAGATATTCTGAAAAAGACTCTGGATGGACATGGGAAAAGGTGGTGCGAACAATTACACAACGTTCTCTGGGCCTACAGAACGACAAAAAGAAGGGCCACAGGAGAGTCTCCATTCTACCTCACCTTTGGGGCAGAAGCTATCATACCAACCGAAGTTATGATACCTACAACCAAAACTGAGGCATGGGAGAACGACCTAACATCAGACTTGATGCTGGCACGGCTTGATGACCTGGAAGAAACACGAGAAGTGGCTCTCCAGAAGATAGAAAATTACCACCGAAGACTCGCCAGAGAATACAACAAAAGAGTTGGTCTGCGAGAGTTCAGCGTGGGAGATCAGGTCCTGAGAGAAATCCCTCTTTACCAAAGAAACAAGGGAAAGTTCGTCCCTACCTGGGAAGGACCCATGAAAATCACTGAAAAGGCGGGAGACGGGGCATACAGACTATTAAAGCAGAATGGAATCGAGCTCCAGATGCCATGGAACGCTAGATATCTCAAGCCCTATTACCCCTGAATACTTCAAGAAGTCTCAAAGCCCGTACAGGGAAATGTCTCTCAGAGCTTTGTAATACTATGTACGAAATATTGTTAAGTACTTTTGAATATGATCATGTACAACCTCTGGAATATTAATAAAATCTTTTGTTATTATTATGTCTATGTTCTCAGAAAATTTGAAGATGTCTCTTTCCTTCTATATTTTCGAAATTCTCAGAATATTAGAAGAGTCTTTTTCCTTCTATATTTTTGAAGGAGCCACAGTCTCTTGCAATGCTGCCACAAATTTAGGAGAAGCCTCAGGGGCCTTCTGAGCCTGAATGGAGAGGATAAGAGCATCATACTTGGTCTTCCATTGCTTATTCAAGGTCTTAGCTACATCAGAAGCTTCCTTAGAATATTTCTCACAAAGATGGTCCTCCTGCTCTTTCAGCTCCTCTTCGAATCCTATAACCCTGGCCTCCAGAGTCTCTTTCTCCGCCTTGAGAGTGTCAAACTCCAACTTTAACTCCTCAAGCTCTCTAGCTTTCCCTGAAAAAGGAGCAAGGCAAACATGAGACAACAGGAAAAACACTAAGACAATTGAAGAAATCTGAGGCCTATTCTGATCTACATTCCGAGTCAGAGATGATAGCCCTCAGAGTCTGCTCAGTGTCCAACCTGGCAGAATCAAGCTCACTATACTGCTTTTCTAGAAGAGTCAAGGCATGATTATCCATGGGGCAGGCATCAGCATGCTTGGCCATGGCATCACGCAACCTTCTAACAAGCTCATGTGAAGCTCGTAACTCATCAGCCGCACGCTCAGAGGCTTCCTTATAATCCTCGATCTGATTGAGCATAGGTTGATGATCCTCTTGCCACCGCATAAAAGTCCTAACTTGGTCTTTCAGACCCCGTTTCATAGACTCTAAAGTATTAATCTGGGACTGAGATTCTCTAAGCTGTCTATGAAGACCTTCTACAGTATTAGAGTGCTCCTCTGAGAGATTGGCAAACATACTTTGGATCTTATCCTCATGAGTATTCGCCATCTTACCCAAATCAGTCTCCAAGGAAAGGATCTGAATGTTCCTAAGAGTGAGTTCATTCTGGTAGTCACTACGATCCCTCTCCCACTGGACCTTAGCTTGATCGTATTCGACTAAGGGAAAAGGACTACTTTAGGTCCCAGAAAAAGCATACAAAACTGACTATAAGACGTGAAGGAGAGTTACCTTTCTGAAGGTTCAGACTCCTCTGAAGCTCGTAGACCTTTTTCTGAGAGTCTTTTAGTTGACCATCCAGAGCTCAGGCGGATACCTGAGAGCTAGCTGAAAAAGCTGCAAATGCATTCTGGACCTGAAAGGATCCCAGAATCAGTAAACAAACGACAAAACCTAAGAAAGAGTAAGAAGGATGAATCTCATTTACCAGCAAGGGAAGGTTCTCTGGAGCAACAGCCTTAGCTTGCTCCCCCACACTTTTGTTCTGAAAGTCTGGAGCAAGAAGAGTGGCTACAACAGTAGAGGCAGTCCCAGAAACAACCAGAGAACTGCCAGGGGGAATCACCAAAGTACTTTCTTTCTTAGAAGACCCATCCTTATGCTGAACTAGCACAGCATCATCCTGGGAAGTCTGAGCAGTCAAGTCTGCGACTTGAGAAGACTTACCCTTGGAGGTTTGGGTTGGTTGGACAACGACCATATCATCATCCTGTTGGGATTGGAAGGTCTCATGGAAAGGCACGTCCACAGAGTCTGGACCATCATCTCCATAGTCTATCATCAATCTCCGAGCAGCGGAAGGAGGCTTGGAAGACACGGTCCTCCCCTTCTCGGAGGAGACAGCGACCTTTTTCCCAATTTGCTTAGAAGGCTGCAAGGAGAAATTTCCCAGAGTCAAAAAATAGGGGCAAGTATGGGACACATACTCAGAAAGCTAAGACAAATATTTTTTACCTCTGGAGCATCTCCTCCCTTGCGCTTCCTAGAACCACCAGCATTGGGCCAAACATTCACCCATGGGAGATAAGGAGGAAGATCCTCTAGAGATCTAGGAGTCTCCAGAACAGGATTCCCACTTATATCAAACCCAAAAACGAATGGACCCTCAATCAACAAAGGACCAACATGCCAGCTTGGATCGTGGGACTTGCGGAGGAAATCTTGCTGAGAAGTCTCACCGCCACCTGGAGGGTCTACATCCCCCATAAGCAAAGGAGCATTCTTTCTCTCATCCGCACTCCTCCTCTGGATACTCACTCCGAAACCCTCAAAAGCACTCTCCCTCCTAGCCTGAGTTACTCGATAGTTGCGCCTGAAATTCTCCACAGTATAGAATTTAGCATCAGCAGGGTCAAAGGAAACTTTCTCAGACTGAAAAAGAATCCTTCCCCGAGCTCTGGAAGCACACTCAGAAAGGATCCTGCAGGCTGTATTGTTTAACTGGAACAGACCTCTGGGAGTGTCCACTCCAGAGGCCAAAGCACGATACACAAAGGAATCTTTGGGACTCCATAGAGGAATACGGAGGCCAGAATCAAGTTGAGCCTTGGAAACAATGATTCGGGTCCTACTCAGATTGCTCTCCCTCAAGAGCTCTGGAGTGATGACACCTTCACTCCTCTGAGGCGTAGCCCATGAGATCTGGAACTTGGAGTCCAGATAGTACTTTCTACGGAGAGTCTTCAGACAGTTTGGATCTTCATCCCTCTCAGAGGAAGCAGAAATTCTGAAACAAAAACAACGAAACAAAGGAAAACTAAAACTTAGATTTTCCCTTGGAGCAACTATTCATAGCAGTGAAGGAATTGGGAATTTCTTTGAAATAGAAGAAAGCACCAAAAATCACAAGTGAATAGGACTAACCTTTTTGGCGCCATTGTCGTCGGAAAACCAAGCTTTTTCACAGTAAAAGGTAAGGCGGAGAAGACGATGAACAGTGGAGCAAAGATTTTCTACAGAGAAAATCTCTGAGGAAAGAGAATAAAAAGGAAATAAAGGTTTGAAAAGACCTAGGAGTACTTTTTATATCTAAACTCTGAAAAGGTGGGTTACTCAACCGGCGCTTCCAGTTAGTCAGTTATTTGGCGACGTGTCCAAATCCTGGAGTCTAGGCTGGAGCACGTGTGTGATGGTACCCTTCGACAAAGATTTTCTTCCTAACTTACCCTGTGGGAAGTTAAAAAGAAAAGGAGCAAACTGTAGGTGCCAGAAATCTGAGGGACACGTGGCGTCATCCAAGGGGTGGTAGTAAGTTAGTAAATACACCGAGAGGTATGGGATAATCCCTAAAAGTAACTGACCGCACCCCGCTTAAGGATTAGACACGTGTAAAGTGCGACAGGCTAAAGCACGGGTTAGGTTGAGGGTACTACAGAGGCATTGAATGCCAAGTCAGATAGAGGAATACAGCTGTTTAGCACCAGTCAAACTTAGGGTTGCACTTGGTTTGCGGTCAAACAGTCTGAAGCCTACAAGACTGAGGATATCCTCTGGAAGGTCCCATTGGGGACTGGCCTCAGAGGATACTCTCAGAGAAGATACGGTGCGAGAAGAGCTAAAATGAGTCATATTCTGGAAGGTGCATTGCAAGGGACATTCTGAGAGATGA
>JAJJMA010192245.1:0-36514 GCA_023529015.1 Papaver nudicaule | reverse complement strand
TCTTGAGAGTTGGGAAGCACAGGTAGGAGATTGAGACCAGATTTGGTTGAAATCGGTATAACCTGTAACCTTGGTAACCTGATCACGTTCTTGTCTATTCCATAGTCCGTCTCTTCTGCTATACGGCTATTCAAGAACTGATACGTTACACACAAGGTTGAAAGGTAGCAACGCACGGCTGCACTCGGTATTGTAAGACCTAGTTAGCTCTAGTTATAAAGTTTCTTAAGTGATTCTTCGTGTATAACTGAGGTAGAGACAAATTGGGCATAGCTTACTCGGTTTGCTTGTCAGCCCTGATTTGTGAAGTAGATTTCTGTATGACCTGGATTTAATCATCCGAAGGAAGTCAACTTGTGTGTGGTAAACTGATAGAGGACAGTTAGACCATACGTCAACAATTAGGTTGCAAAGCCAGTATTGTTGACACAAGCCTTTGACATCGGTAAAAGCAACTCCTAGGCCTGTAAAGGACGTCAGCTGGGGGTATCAAGTGCGTGACGATCTGTGGGGGATCTAGAGATGTAAGGAGTGCGACAGTAGCCAATTCGCTTGGAGGGCTGGAGTTGGTCTCTGCTACATCCCAGACCGAAGTCTTATAGTAGGCTAGCGTTTGTGGTCAGCTTGTACTGGGCGGTGTTCAATCTGGACGAGGTCCCGAGGTTTTTCTGCAGGCAGTTTCCTCGTTAAAAAAATCTCTGGTGTCTTGTGTACTTTTACTTTCCGCATTATATCTCTGATTATATAATTAAAGCACCAAGTAGTACGTTATTCAATAACCGTAGAGTTTAACTCCAAAGTCCCAACTTTGTCGAGTTGATCCCCAAGATCACAACTCCGGTTATCTAGGTTTGGATATTGATTTTTGAGATCGTTCAAACTCAAACCATAAGACTCACGAGCCCAAACGAAAAGTTGGTTGTATTTCGGTACCCCTCCTTTTTCACGTACCTCTGTGGTTGTTATCAGATTAACCTGTAACCATGGTAACCTGATCACGTTCTTGTCTATTCTAAGGGCCTTCTTTTCTGCAATAAGGTCATTCAAGAACTGATACGTTACATACAAGGTTGAAGAAAGCAATGCACGGCTGCACTCGGTGTTGTAAGACCGATTTAGCTCCAGTTGTATAAGTTTCTTAACTGATTCTTTTTACAACTGAGGTAGAGACAAGTTGGGCACAGTTTACTCGGTTTACATTTCATCCCCCGCTTGTAAGTAGATTTCCGTATGACCTGGAGCAATCCGAAGGTAGTCACTTTACGTATGTTAAACTAAGGAGGACAGTTCAAAACATACAGTCAGTAATTAAGGTTGCAAAGACGTATTTGTTGATATAAGCCTTTAACAGCGGTTAAAGCAACTCCTAGGCTTGTAAAGGACGTCATCTAGGGGAATCAAGTGCGTGACGATCTGTGGGGATCTAGAGACGTAAGGAGTGCGAGAGTAGCCAAATCACTTGGAGGGCTAGAGTTAGTCTCTGCTACATCCCAGACCGAAGTCTTATAGTACGCTTGTTTGTAGACAGTTAGTACTGTGTGGTGTTCAATCTGGACGACGTCCCGAGGTTTTTCTACAGGTCGTAGTTTCCTCGTTGAAAAAATCTTTGGTGTCTTGTGTGCTTTACTTTCCGCATTATATTCTCTGATTATATAATTAAAGAAAACACAAGAAGTATGTTATTAATAACCGTCGAGTTGGTCCATAATCCATCCAGGGGATTTGCCTAGATTTATCTTGAGTTTGACCGATCACTTGTGATCCCACTCCGGTTATCAGATTTGGATATTGATTTTTGAGATTGTCCATATCTTACCATAAGACTCACGAGCCCAAACGAAAGTTAGTTGTATTTCGATACCCCTGCTTTTTCAATACCTAAAACTGACAACTAGCTTGACGTACCAACACTAGTGGGTTTGACCGGACGATGACCTAACAATCTCCCCCTTTGTCAATTTTAGTGACAAAACCAATATATTACATATGGATTCGAAAAAGATATTACAATAAAGATCCAACCAAGATGTATCGTGATTTCTTGAATTCTTCAACTTCTCCTTTGAGTCTTGATGTGTTCGTTTAACTCTTGTTGAAAAATCTGTATGCAGACACTACAACATATCCAGCTCAAACAACCACAAAGGTACGCTCGAGCTTACATGGGTTAATATGTTAACCCCACGTGTTGTTGTGCAAAGAGTAAGAATCAGAGCAACTTTAAAGTCCGTGTACCAAAACTTATAAAGTGATTCTATTCATTCTTGATACGAAGCTCCCCCTTAATCTTTGTAACTCTTTTTGCCGGATTGTTATGAAGCCCAATATTTACTCCCCCTTACTTGATACTTTGAAAAGGTACATAAGTAAGCAATACGGTGTTCCTCCCTTATGGTTGTGAACCACAAGAACAAGAAACCATATGTATTCTCCCCCTATTTGTAAATATGACAAACTAGTCGAGACTCGGGTTTCAAGCCTATATAGAGATAGTCAAGTCAAGGATGTACTCGCATATCAAGTTTAAGATGACATAACTAGGAAATCAGAACGAAGATCTCGAAGTTGATTCATCTTTGGAGAAATATAGATACACTTTTCTCCTAAAATTCCACATCCAGGCTCCCCAAAAAGATTTGTTATTAAGTGTAAGCTCATTTAAGAATTCTCCCCATGTGGTGTTATCAATAAAGAACAACAATATTTGCCTTTACAAGTAAAGACACGAACACATCATAACTAGACAAACAATTTAATGTATCCAGTTTCTTTGTTAATATTCTCTTTTCCTAGCCAATTATTCGGAAAAGAGTATATGATTTTTGAGCTTCTGGAAACCCTAAAAATCATATAATCAAAAGTTTCTTAATCGTGAGAGGAAGCTTAACTTTTGTAAATTGACATAACTTTGAATCATCACAAAAACAACGAATAAAGTCATGTATGCAATGCATAAGATTGAGGTAGGCAAATAAAGTATTGCAAGCATCATTAATAATAAAATCTAAAAAGAATTTTTTATTAATGAATACTAATAAAGTAGTGCATGCTGAAAAACTCTAAAAAACATGAAAAGGCAAACTACTTTTAGATATAGTTTATGAAAAAGGAGGGGTACCGAAATACTACCAACTTTTCGTTTTGGCTCGTGAGTCTTATGGTTTAGGTCTGGACGATCTCAAAAATCAATATCCAAACCTATAACTGGAGTTGTTAAACCTCGACAAAGAGTACTTTGGAGTCAACTCTACAGTTAGGCAATAACGTACTACTTGGTGCTTTAATTATACTATCAGAGATATAATGCGGAAAGTAAAAGCACACAAGACACCAGAACGTTTTTTTAACGAGGAAACTGCCTTGCAGAAAAACCTCGAGACCTCGTCCAGATTGAACACCGCCCAGTACAAACTGACTACAAACACTAGCCTACTATAAGACTTCGGTCTGGGATGTAGCAGAGACCAACTCAAGCCCTCCAAGCGAATTGGCTACTGTCGCCTTCTTTACGTCTCTAGACCCCCCACAGATCGTCACGCACTTGATTCCCCCAACTGACGTCCTTTACAGGCCTAGGAGTTGCTTTGACCGATGCCAAAGGCTTGTGTTAGCAATACTGGTTTTTCAACCTAATTGTTGACGTATGGTGTAACTGTCCTCTATCAGTTTACCACACACAAGATGACTTCCTTCAGATTGTTAAATCCATGGTCATACGGAAATCTACTTCACAAATCGGGGCTGACACGCAAACCAAGTAAGCAATGCCCAATTCGTATCTACCTCAGTTATACACGAAGAATCACTTAAGAAACTTGTATAACTGGAGCTAACTAAGTCTTACAACACCGAGTGCAGCCGTGCGTTGCTACCTTTCCAACCTTGTTGAGTAACGTATCAGTTCTTGAATAGCCGTATATCAGAAGAGACGGACTTTAAAATAGACAAGAACGTGATCAGGTTACCAAGGTTACAGGTTAATCCGATTTCAACCAAAGATGGTTTTAATCTCCTACCTGTGCTTCCCAACTCTCAAGAGAAGTCTTTATAGTCGTAGGGAGTTCCCAGAGGAGCTGCAACCTATAGAGGATGACTATACCACAACAAGCGTTCACCGAAGTGAAAAGAGTTTACGCTACCTTCCCTAAGGACCTTCGCGTATGCTTGATGCTTGCGGTATTTGTTCATAGACACCTCTATTTATAGCACTCAATAAGATAGGTTGCTTTGGAATAAAGCAATCAATTACTTGTCCCACAAGTTAGGGAAACCCTAAACTTGACAACCAAGTAATAGAGATTAATCTCAATTGGAGTTCTTTTTATAACTATCTGCCAAGTGTTTTGTTAGCTCAAAAACACTTCAAGATAGAAATCCAACAGACCATAAATAATCTTATCTTATTGACTCATTGAGGATCGTTAGATGGAACACAAAGAATTTATGTTTTACACAAGTCCATCTAAGAGATAAAGGAGTTTGGAATTTGACTCAGAGTGAAATTCTAAGAGAATCTTCACTAAATCCGACACCAGCAAGATGACTACCGTCAGGTTCACGTACTGGTACGCGAATAAAATAGCCATCTCGAACTCAGGGAATTTCCGAGTTTCAGGTACGCAAACCGGTTCGTGAACCGTGCGCCTGTCAGATTTCGTCAAATCTGGATTCCGCTGGAAGTACTTGGCTGAGCCAGAACTTAGACGTGTGAACGTCCTCAGCTGTGATCCATGGACTCTTTGCTCAAGAGTACTCCTTTAGATTCATCCATATCCAACTAACAGTTTGCAAGCAAACCATTGCAATGGACACATGGCACCGAATCTATCTCATTCATTCTTGTACTCACAGTATTTGTGGGATCAAACACTGGTCATGACACAAGGCCACGTTACACAAGAATACGATCTCAATCGCTATTATCACTACTAAAGTAGTCGACTATATTTCAAAAGAATAGATGAAGTAGAAATAGAAGAATATCCATGAAGTCATAACTCCTACTAACCTTTTGTCGATGAAGAATAATTGATGTCTTCTTTGTCTTCACAGTCTTCGTCTTCAAGGTATCTACTACTTTGTCTATATCCCAATTCCGAAATCTAAACTCTAGTAGGCTAAATCAAGAATTGAGTTTTGACACCTAAAACTGACAACTAGCTTGACATACCAACGCTAGTGGGTTTGACCGGACAATGCCCTAACAGTTTATATTCCTTAGGCAGAGTAAAAACAAGTTCTCACAAGGAATCAACTATTCTAATTGAAAGAACGGACTTGTTGTTTGAGTTTACCAAAGATCCAAGTTGTTCTTCAATGGTTGTAAATCTCTTAATAAGATCATGGAAGCTAGTATTCACATGATTTGCGAGAGCACCTATTTCACCAGCAAAGTATTTGAGTTGTTCAAGCACTTCATCCATCTTTTCATGTAGATGTGTTTCCTTCTTTTCTGTAAAAGTAGAGTTACTTTGTATAGAAGTTTGGCTGGCTTCATTATCAGATGAGTCCTTGTGAATCCTCTTGTTTGGAAAGACAATTGTCAAGGTTTCTTCTCCTTTTTCTTACAGAATCTGTCATGCTTGATATGATCTTTTAATCTCAGGGATTTTGAGATGTAATGATTCAAACTAGGGTTTTTCATGAGATAAAATCTCTCCTTATATATATATATATATATCGAGTTTCTGGAAACGTAATACCGCTCACGGTTTGGGAACTGTATGACTTTCCAAACCGACAGAAATTCAATCAGTTTTCCTCCTTTACAGTCCCCTAAATCCTTATGCAGTGTTTCTTTTGTTATCAGGATTAGTAACAAGAGAACTGGACAAATGAATTTAGTGAGAGGAGGATACTGAAAAAGCAGGGGTACCGAAATACTACCAACTTTTCGTTTGGGATCGTGAGTCTTATGGTCAGATCTGGATGATCTCAAAAATCAATATCCAAATCTGTAACCTGAGTTTAGATCTCAAAGATCAGTCCAACACAAGACAGGGTCTTGGTAAATCCAATGGATGGATTGAGGACGACAATCAAGTTAACAATAACGTACTTCTTGTGTTTGATTTAATTATATAATCAGAGAATATAATGCGGAAAGTAAAGCGCACAAGACACCAGAGATTTTTTTTAACGAGGAAACTATGACCTGTAGAAAAAACTCGGGACCTCGTCCAGATTGAACACCGCACAGTACAAACTGTCTACAAACACTAGCCGACTATAAGACTTTGGTCTGGGGTGTAGCAGAGACCAATTCCAACCCTCCAAGCAAACTGGCTACTGTCGGACTCCTTACTCTCTAGATCCCCCACAGATCGTCACGCACTTGATTCCCCTAGCTGACGTCCTTTACAGGCCTAGGAGTTGCTTTAACCGCTGTTAAAGGCTTGTGTTAATAATTCCGGCTTTGCAACCTCAATTATCAACTGTATGTTTGAACTGTCCTCTATTAGTTTGACATACACAAAGTGACTTCCTCGGATTGCTCCAGGTCATACGGAAATCTACTTACAAATGGGGGTTGACAAGTAAACCGAGTAAACTATGCCCAACTTGTCTCTACCTCAGTTGTAAAAAGAATCACTTAAGAAACTTATACAACTTGAGCTAACTAGGTCTTACAACACCGAGTGCAGCCGTGCGTTGCTTCCTTTCAACCCCGTGTGTAACGTATCAGTTCTTGAATGGCCTTATATCAGAAGAGAAGGACCTTAGAATAGACAAGAACGTGATCAGGTTACCAAGGTTACAGGTTACTCCGATTTCAACCACTAAGGTCTCAATCTCCTACCTGTGCTTTCCAACTCTCAAGAGAAGCCTTTATATTTGTTAGGTAATTCCCACAGTGGAACTGCTACCTAATAGAGGATGACTATACCACAACAAGCATTCACCGAAGTGAAAAGAGTCTACGATCAATTCCACAGAGAAATCTCACGCATGCTTGATGCTTGCGGTTTTTCGTCCCATAATCCTCTATTTATAGCTCTCAACAAGATAGGTTGCTTTGGAATTAAGCAACTAGTTACTTGTTCCACAAGTTTAGGAAACCCTAACTTGTAAACCAAGTAAACAAAGATTTATCTCAATTGGAATTCTTTTAACATTTATCTGGCATGTGTTTTGTTAGCTCAAAAACACTTCAAGATAGAAATCCAACTGACCAGAGATAATCTTTATGTTATTGACTCATTGAGATTCGTAAGATGGACCACAAAAGATATTTCGTGATAAACAAGTCCAACTAAGAGATAAAGGAGTCACAGTTTAAACCGTGTGAAAATTCCAGAGAATATTCACCTTGGACGGTTCGGGAACCGCCCTTCTGAATTCCGGGCAGATACATCGAATATGTGGTTCACGTACATGTACGTGTACAAATTGATGCATTGGAACTCAGGAGAATTCCCAAGTCACTGTTCACGAACCGATTCGTGAACCGCCTTAAATTAGGGTTTAACTGGATCCGCTGGAAGTTCTGCGGTTGGCCAGTACTTAAACGTGTTAGACGCCCTCAGCTATAATCCACTTGACTCTTGCTCAAGAGTACTCCTTTAGATTCACCCATATCCAACAAGTGATTTGCAAGCAAACCATTGCAATGTACAAATGGTATCGAATTTATCTCATACATTCTTGTAAACTTAGTATTTGTGGGAACAAATACTAACATAACACATGGTCATGTAGACAAGAATATGATCTCAATCGCTATTAGTATCTCTACTAAAGTAGCCGACTATTTCGAAAGATAGAATAAGTAGAATAGAAGAATTTCCATAATAGTCGTAACTCCTACTAACCTTTTGTCGATGAAGAATAATTAATGTCTTCTTTGTCTTCACAGTCTTCGTCTTCAAGGTATCTACCACTTTGCCTATATCCCAATTCCGAAATCTAAACTCTAGTAAGCTAAATCAAAATTGAGTTTTGACACCTAAAACTGACAACCAGCTTAACATACCAACGCTAGTGGGTTTGACCGGACAATACCCTAACAGATACTGAAGTCCTTGGTGACAAGGACAACATGATCTTTCGTTTTCTGTTACTTCAAGGTGTTACAACAATTATAACTTGTATTTACACCTTTTCTTCACGGTTTTTCCTCTTGTATCACGGGTATCAGTGTGATAGGAGTTTAGGTTTGAAGTTTTACTAGCACTTCGGGTTTTTACAGGATATAAAGTACCATTCCCTTTTTCAACCCATTCATGTACCGGTTTTTTGAAAGAACTTCTTCTTTCAGGTTGCTTATCCAACAACCTTTTCTGAGGTCTCACATGGTAGCATGTACCTTTTTTTCCCTCATGAACACATTCTATGCACCTGGAGGAATGTGTCTTAGGAGAGTTTCTACCATTTCTAGTTGATGGAGAATTACTCTTTCCTGTCCAGACCTTCTTGGGAGAAACATACGGAGATTTTGTCTGTGAAGGTTTTTTCTTATCCAGGTTGGAATTCTTGATCATAAGATGTCGACATTGATCAGCACTTTGAGTCAATTTCTTGATAATCAGAATCTCGTTTTTTATCTCTTTCTAACAAATGCACTCGAGAGATAGTCGAAGAAAGTTTTCTACTTAGTTCCTATTTTCCCTTTTCAAGGTTACGACATCTTTCTTCAAGTAACTTGGTAAACAATTATTTTTTTGTACTTGAAAGAGTTAGAATTCATTGATTTAAATGAACTCTTCCTATCAGGACTTAGTGAGGGATTATCCTGATGTAGCAAAGAGATTAATGTTTTGGACATTCTCTTTCATGGGAGTTTCCTTTTGTATAGCATCAAATGCTTTGACTTTTCCACAGTAGTCTTTATTAAGACATTCGGGAGACCTGTGACCAAATCCAAGACATTTGAAGCATTGTGGAGCATCGTCATCATCCCAATCTTTGCTTTTAAGTCGAGGTATATTATTGTATCTTCTCTTTCTACCTCTCAGAACTCTCGTCATTTGTTGAATGATATCTCATGAGATGAGTATGCTTTCACAGCTTTCAGGACAACTGTATTTCTTTGACCAGATTTTCTTTCATGATCAAATATTTTGAATTTGGCAACAAGGTCACTTCTTGTTATAGTTAAACCGTGAACTTATAGGATGGCATGTTTATTTGACTCGTATCTTGAGGGTAGTCACCTCAGAATTTTACACACAATGTCACTTTTTTCCATAATAGCTTTTCCTAAGGTGTGACAGGCAATCACTATCTCAGACAATTTGTGAATTCTTCAAAGGTATCATCCTCAAGCATTCGAAGGTCTTCCCAGTCAGACTGTACGGGTATAAAATCTGCATATAGACTCCATACTCCACAGCCATTAGATATTTGAATAACAAGTATGAACCTTCACCAATTTATTATCTCCATTGGAGAAAACTTCTAGATCTAGATCTAGCCTTTGGGAAGGAGATGAGTAGAGGAGAAGGAGGTAGAGAGAGAAAGTAAAAGAAGATCCCCTCTCTCCTAGGAGATATTTCCTTTATACAGAGGAAATTTACATGCTAATTACATAAATGCCATTATCTTAGCTACCAAGTAAAGGAGGTCTTCGGTGCGCCTCGTCTTCAATTGACTTCGGCTCTCGTATGTCGGTTTATCTCTTCGGCAGACTTCTTCTTCGGGCTTGGTGTTCTCTTTGGGGAGGCTTTGGTCTCGAACTAGGTAGCTACTTCGGAGGGATTGGTGAACCGAGGCGACATCTTCGAGTGGTAGTCCATGGTTCGTAGTCATAGTCTTCGACTCTCTTCGCGTTCATATGGCGTTGTCTTGCTCTTCTTCTAGGATGGTGACACGTGGATCATCTGAATTATGCCCCCACAGTTTGCTCCTTTGCTAATGGATGTTTCGAAGATTAATCCGTTAGAAAATTCTTCTTGTCATACTTGATGGTATGAGACACGTGGACTTGCGAGAATCCTGGAGTGTGCTGACTTGTATTGTATCCTTTCATTTAGCTTTGGTACTTTGACTTGCTTCAACAGCTTCGAACTTGTAACATTTACGTCTTTGTTGAGTTGCCGAGGAGGTATGCTTGATTGAGTTGGTAACGAATGAATTTTATCTGCCCTTTTCTGGTATTTTTTCATGATGGTTTGAGATTTCATTGATCGAATGTGATGCTGAATCCAAGGAACTGGCATCGAGAAGAGGATGAGTAGTCGTCGAAGTATGTAGGCTGATCTGAAGGAGATGTCTCGAGGTAACTTTCCATCAAAGTTGGTTATTGACTGCCGTTTTATCGAGAACGGAAATGTGTGCCATCGAATCGAAGTGTGATCGAGGATGACTTCGAAGTGAGGTCGAGGGTGACTTCGAAGTGAGGTCGAGGAGGATCTCGGAGTGAGGTCGAGGATGATCTCGGAGTGAGGTCGAGGAAGATCTCGGAGTGGTACTCCTGCCATGATTATTCCTCAAGTTGGTTAGTGAACTCCTGATCCTTTTTGATGTTTCTTTTATCCAACGCGTTGGGTATTGAGGTTATTATTTTTCAAGAAGGTTGCTCCGAGGTTATAGCAGCGAGATAATTCTGTGGAGGTTTTTGACTCTCCGATATAAATTGGTGTGATTGAGCTGACTCCGTCGGTTGTTAAGATGTTGCTGCCGAAGTAAGTATTGTACGAGCTGAGCTAGAATCTCTCCGAATCTGAGCCTACGAGCTGCTGTCGTTGCGAGATTATTCCTTCCGAGATTTGCTGATTGTAGTGAGTTAGACTGCTCGGAGAATGTTTCGTCGAGAATGCTAAGATGACTGTTTCGGATTGAATTGATTGTTATTCTTTTCTCGAAGGAGATAAATGCCATGGATTGACTTTGGTGCTTGTCTAACTGGGCTTTATTGAGGAGGTATGGTTACTTCAAGAATCCTTTGAACTTTGAGATGACCTTCGTCGGTGTACCTCGATGTAAAGAGATGATTGCTTCATGTTGCAACTAGTTCGAAGGGTGGTAATCGAGATGTTGCCGAGGTGTTTCTTTTGCTGTGATCTTTTCTTCCTTCGGGACTATCTTTCGAGCGAGATGAGTTCTTGGCTTTCCACTGCTGTCGAAGGAACTGAGCGGAAGAGTACCAAATGCTTTTCGAGTATGCATACTTGCTCCTACTCTTACGTGAAGTTCTTAGACGGCTTCTTGAGTTGTTTGGTGTCGTTGTTGAAGAAATGAGCTTTGAAAATTCTCATGCGGGATTCCCTTGTATAGTTGCCCCCCTTTTGCTTTCGAAAGTGAAGGAATTGAACTTTTGGGCAGCAAAAGGATTGTTTCTTCCCGAAGTGTACCATCTACAAAGCGAATTTGTTGTACGAGGAGGTTGTCATCCAATTTCTTTGCCCCTGCATTTTTTGTTTTGCTCCAGTTACTGCTTCGGTGTGTTGACTTTGCGGCTCTCCCTTGTGAAACGAAGGATGCCATGCTCCTTGGAGTAAGGCAAAGTGATAGCCTTCTTCAAGCGTTTTGAAAGCGAAGCCAATTTTGAAACCCTTTAGATCTTATCGAAGAAACTTTGTGCATGCTCCTGTTTGATGCTTTGATGAATACTTCAAGGTAGTATCTTTGTGATTTGTTTGTGCCCCTGTCTTGCGTCTTTTTGCATTTCGATTCATTTGTACCTCGAGCCATCCTGCAAAATGTTTCGATTCATCATGTAATGAAGTTAAGAGTATTGTCAATTCATTCTTTGATAAGTATATTTTTGAATCATTCTTCAATGAAGTTCTTCTTTTTCATGATCGAGTCATGCTTTTCTTTGATGTATAATTTTTGTAGTATGACGTAATCAGGCACGTACTTTTCTTCGATGTATTGCTTGCCTGGTAACTCGTGATCAGGCACGAAGTTTACCTTGCAGATTATAGGCTCCTAAGGTTACTTAGAGTGCAACTTCGGGGCTTACTTCGATGTGGGAGGCAGTAACCAAGCTAGTGGGGGCGTACGGATCACCCTTCCCAAAGGCTTTGAGCTACTCGCGCTGGTTTCAAGCAAAACACTGGCTATCGAGACCATATGTACCCGTTTGCCTTAGTACGTTAGGTGGGTATCGAAGATACGAAGTATCCTCCGAGAGAACATGGTGGTGTTCTGATAACCCATTTATCCCAAGTAGAGTAGGAAACTTATGGCGGGTAGCTGCTATGTGTCTCGATAATAAAGTAGCACAATGGGGGAGTGCCGGTTAAAGCTGGAGCTTAGACATGGTACTGTTCTCCTATCGCGGCCTGGAGTTCAACTTCTTCTTTTCTCGCAAGCCCCTCCTCAAGGCTGTGCTTGATTTTTGGAGGAGGTCCCTCGGCTGCGTAACTCGCTTGCCATTCCCGTGAATGTAAGCTAATTAGCTGCCTCGGGGTTCCATCCACCTCTAAAGGTAGATGTTAATCCCATTTATCGTCCCCTCGACGCCTCAAAAAGAGAGGTCGAATAGTAGTGAGTTCAAATGCATCTCGGCTTATATAGCTTTGATGCAAAGTACCCACCGCTAACGGGGTGTCTTGTGGGTAGAGGACTGTGCCATATAGATCGTAGGGCCCTACGACTACATGTACATCAGCTTTGTGCCTGCTATCCGAGGACTTTTTATTTTTGGCGTTTTTTGCCTTGGCGTTAAAGCCTTTTTAATTTTGCGACGAGGCACTATAGCGTCATGGCCTGTTCTCTTTTTTGGCATTAGAGCCTTAGGAGATGTGCCTAAGAAAATAGGACTTTGCCTCATCGAGGAGGATCTGGAGGTTGTACCGAGCTGTTCGTGATGAGCATAATTTATTGATAACATGATAGTGTGCAAAACCGAAGATTGCATAAAGCTAAGGGGATTTCGAATGTGACATAATGCGACAAGTATACTTTATACATAATGTGATATGTTATATCGAGAGGAGACTTTAATAAATCTAAGGCATAAAAATGCTAATTGGTGACTCAAAAATTCTTAACTTTATTATCGTTGCATATATTGCTCGATGTTGTGTAAACATATTTGATACCCCCACTCCTTCGAGGTAGAAAGAGATGGTTCGATCTTAAACATATTTATTTGATGCCCCCTCCCTTCAAGGTGTAAAGAGATGGTTCGATCATATTTACTTGGAACGCCCAAAACTTTATTGCTCTATTTCCCTTAACTTGAAACTAAGTCTTTTCGATATTTACGCCCCTCGAGGTGGGAGGAAGCGATTCGATCGATTTTATAAAGAAACTAATATGAGTAGAGAACTTTTGATGAGTAGAACTTCGATAAGTAGGACTTTGATATTGATGCCCCTCGAGGTGGGAGGAGGCGAATCAATCGACTTTTTAAAGAATCTAGCATGTTACGAGGAAGAAATCTATGACTGCATACGTTATTTTCCAAGTGACTTGTATATAATGGCGTCATGGCCTATCGTATGACTTGCTTGAACGTTATTCTAAGCATGTGAGGTGCATGATCATTCAAAAACTTTTTAAAGTAGCAAGAGTAGTGTTTAGAAATTCTCCCCCAAAGAAGGTTGTTGAAGCTACTAATGCGAGTTTGTGTCCGAAATGATCTTTTTGTTGCCACGCCTGATTTGGTTTGAGTTTTGTTCTTGATCCTTTTTCCATTTGCTGGTTGACTGCTCTTACTGAGTCTGATTGTCGTCAAGGTCTGAGTTGTGCCTAATGCTCCTTGTTGGTACTGTGCTTGAGAGAAAATCTCCAACATTTCTTTCGAATGATCGTTACATCCTTGTCTCGCCGTTTCATTGGTATGCCGAGGTATTTATGTGCCCCTGTAACTTATTATAAAGTGAGTATAATGTCTTTTGAAACCAAAGGAAGTGGACATTTAAATAGAGAATATTTATCAATATCAACCCAAATATTACTGCCCTTTATCACCGAGATGTTTAAATATGCTCGTAATGAGTTTCTATTCGAGATGAGAGTGAGTAGTCATCGAAGTTGATTAATACTATGTCCTCGGTAAGGGAACGAAATTGGGGTCCGAAGTTAATTTCGGAAATCGCCATGCGAGAATGATGCCGAAGCTGTTGTTGGAACTTGAGTGACCATGATCAGCGAAGGTTTCGTCGAAACTCATCAAAACTTAATCATCAGAACTGCCCTAAAAACTGCCAATGCTCAAATGCCATTTTGCTTTTTATCAAAGGAGTCATAGACAGCATATATTGATATACCATGGTTTCCATGCAAAAGCTAGCTAAGGTCTTAACCACCCGGTAGTAGATACTTTTGATTGATCAGATTTCATTTTAACATTGTGACCTATTGGTGCTGCAGAAGCAAGAAGAAGAAAGTTTCTAGAAATGTATCGACATTTCCCTCGAAGCAATAGAGACTGTCATCTATGCCTGATCATCGAAGTTTGATCATCTACACAGGAGCATCGAAGTATCTTCGAAGTAATTTCGAAGCTGTATCTTCGGAGTTGTATCAGAGCTGATACCCCGAAGTAAGTTCTCGAAGTATTGTTGCTGATCGAAGTTGCAGGTCCAAGTTGGTCTCGTGGTTTGATCGAGACTGGTTCCGAAGTGGTGATGGAGCTGCTTATGATGTTCCGAGATTCAGGTACGGTAAACTCGGAGATGGATTGTTTTGATGATGTTGGTGTTGTAGTAATCAATGGAAGGATTAGATGGAGGGCCCCTCGAGCTGGTGGTGATTTTTGAATGATGATTCAACTTGGTGGGCTAGTGACCTTTGAACTGGATGAATTCTATAGTTAATAAAGCCATCGATGTCGTCAAATGGTCGTCAAGTTTCCTTCGAAATAGACATTTATTTCCCTGATGACGGCTTCCTCCTCATTTCTGGTGTTTCTTCTATGGTTACTGCTCCAATTTTGAGTTTCCAGAAGCTACACAGATTCGAACCTAGCTGTCCACATACCCTTCTGAACTACCAGATGAGTGCTTCGGGTTGTACTGTTAGCTTTCCTCGTGTTGACCCTCGAGAGATAATTTGTTTCCAATGGGATTTCGATGTATGCTTTGAGCTTCGTTGCCTAGTTCCTTCGTTGCTTCCTCGTGATGGTATTTGACCCTCGAGTTGCTTTCTTCGTCGCGCTGGATTGGTGCTTGAGCCTTTAAAAATAAAAATTAAATCATTGTGGTTGCATAGATAGCCATCGAAGGATAGTCATCAAGGGTGAATTGTGTCTCTGATGCTGGTCATGGATTTCCAAGATTACTCCTGCTGATGAAGAATGTTGTTTAATGCCATCGAGGATATTACTGCGAAGCTTTTAAAGGTATGGCTGAGTTTGATTCTTTGATATTATGGATGATGTGTCCGCGAAAGTTATAAGTCATCGAAGTTTAGGTTCCTTTTGAGATTGCTAATACTGATGGTAGTAACGAGATTTCAGTTTTCCTCGATGTTGAAATATGACCCTCGGTGTTGAGTGGACATAGCCCTCGAAGGTGAGGTTGGCGAATTTCCCTCGAACTGAGGTGAGTTTGCCTGCTATATTCGAAGTTTAAGCTTTTGATTCGTATTAGAGTTGATTTCTTTCTTCCGAGAATATTAGTGTTAGTGAAATATCCTGCTCCGAGGATGGTGTGGTTTCGAGGTAATTGGTGATCAAAGTTGGTGATCGGAGCTGATGTCCGAAGTTGATGATCAAAGATGATGATCGAAGCTGATATCCAAAGTTGATGATCGAAGTTAATGATCGAGGTTGGTTTAGTCACCGAGGTTGACTGTCACTGTACCCTTGGAGAGAGCACGAAGCTTGGTGACGGAAGTTGCCTGCTACGAAGTTTGGTGAGCGAAGTTGGCCCGAGGCTTAACCGAGTTAGCTACTGGTGTTGTCAAAGTGAGGTTGAGTAGTTCTCGACGCTTTGTTTCCGAGGTAAGTTAATGAACTGCTGGTTGTAACCTCCCTGGATTACTGTTGCTGGTTACTCCGAGGTGGTTGAGTCATCGAAGATTCTGTCGTACTGCCATCGAAC
The DNA here is from genome assembly GCA_023529015.1 of Papaver nudicaule. Lineage (NCBI taxonomy): Eukaryota > Viridiplantae > Streptophyta > Magnoliopsida > Ranunculales > Papaveraceae > Papaver > Papaver nudicaule. The sequence goes on along the minus strand of JAJJMA010192245.1, from coordinate 20,576 downwards.
TGCCATTGAAGTTGAGCTGCTGATGCTGGATTATCGAAGATTAGCCATCGTGGTTGCCTTCGGAGCTGGGTTAATCATCGAGGTTTCCTTCGGAATTGGATTTGTCATCGAGGTGAGACTAGTGGTTGATCACCCCCAGGCTGTTCTTCCTCGATACTGTCTTCTGATATTGGTACGCTGTTCAAAAATGGTTATCCGAGGAGATTGTTGTTGAGAAACTTTGGTTTGCTTTCTTCATGGAGTTTTTGACCCTCACGATGAATTGCCATGCTACGTTATTATCCATGAGATGTCTTATGCTGTGATGAGTTGTTGCAGTCATGTCTTCTCGATGAGTTCTGCTACAATTCTGGGATGATTGCTTTGTTGGCCATCTTGTCGTCGACAAGAACCGAAGGAAACTCCATTGGTTTTTTGCTGCAAGTGACAAATTCTTTCGGTGATTAGTCGAGAGTGAAGTTAAATCATACCAACGAGAAAACAATGTTATCAAAGGAATGTTCACCGGAGAAGTCCCAAAATCAGTTTGAAGTGACAATACTTAGATTTTTTCGAAGATCTAAAATGGGTTTGTTCTGCCCAGTCTATTGGTTGTAAATCTATAAAGAAATTTCGTTTTGGTTCAAGATTTTGTGTATAAATCAGACTTTTATGGAAAAAACTAAAGAGAATCGTAGCTTGTAGAAGGTTTTTCTCAAATTAGTAAATCTGAAAAATCAAGAATAAATTAAGAGTAGATAAGAAGTAGATTTCGCATGTTTGATCTTTGTTGTAGATGAGAAGCTTTGATTTCACTGTTATTCAAGTTTTCCTCCATAAATTCTTTCACAGTAGATTTACTTTCCTCTCTCGGTTTTTAGCAGCTGACAACTTTGTTGCCTGAAATTCTTATTTCTGCTGATAAAATACCCTCGAAAGCTTTAAATCCACCAGATCTATTGAACTCGCCGGAACTCTTGATATATTTGCCGGATCTGCTGCTGGAACCAATAGATCTTCATTTGTGAACCTTCAAAGCACAGGCAAACCCTAAGTTGTTTTAATCATCACAAGTTTCTAGCGCCAAACTGTACGGGTATAAAATCTGCATATAGACTCCATACTCCACAGCCATTAGATATTTGAATAACAAGTATGAACCTTCACCAATTTATTATCTCCATTGGAGAAAACTTCTAGATCTAGATCTAGCCTTTGGGAAGGAGATGAGTAGAGGAGAAGGAGGTAGAGAGAGAAAGTAAAAGAAGATCCCCTCTCTCCTAGGAGATATTTCCTTTATATAGAGGAAATTTACATGCTAATTACATAAATGCCATTATCTTAGCTACCAAGTAAAGGAGGTCTTCGGTGCGCCTCGTCTTCAATTGACTTCGGCCTCGTATGTCGGTTTATCTCTTCGGCAGACTTCTTCTTCGGGATTGGACTTCTCTTTGGGGAGGCTTTGGTCTCGAACTAGGTAGCTACTTCGGAGGGATTGGTGAACCGAGGCGACATCTTCGAGTGGTAGTCCATGGTTCGTAGTCATAGTCTTCGACTCTCTTCGCGTTCATATGGCGTTGTCTTGCTCTTCTTCTAGGATGGTGACACGTGGATCATCCGAATTATGCCCCCACACAGACATTAGGTTTTGAAGTCTTGCTTCTTTTTCTGCTGAATTCCCTTCGAATACGGTCCTTAATCTAATCCAAGCCTCTTGCGAGGTTTCACATATGGCCACGTGATGGAAAAGATCAGGTTTTACTGCATGTATGATAACGTTAAGCCCATCATAGTTTTGCTTAGAGACAAGAGTTTCCACCTCATCATAATCCGTCGTGTCTTTGGGGATAGACTCACCCTCAACTTGGATAGTTGGTGGTGTGTATCCTTTGTCAACCTAAACCCAAGTTTGAAATCTCGGGCTTGCAAAAACGATCTCATTGCAGTTTTCCACCATAGGTAATTGGTGCCATCAAACTTTGGTAGTACGTTACAAGCTCTTATGCTTTGTTCCATAATTCACAAGCCTCGATAAACACAAACAATTACGCCTTTTAATGTGTTTACCGGCCCTGATACCAATTGAAAAAACAGGGGTACAGAAATACAACCAACTTTTCGTTTGAGCTCGTGAGTCTTATGGTAAGATATGGTCGATCTCAAAAATCAATATCCAAGCCTATTAACCGGAGTAGGATCACAATTGATCAGTCCAAACGCAAGACAAGTCTTGGTAAATCCCTTGGAAGGATTATGGACCAACTCGACGGTTACAATAACGTACTTCTTGTGTTTGCTTTAATTATATAATCAGAGATATAATAGGGAAAGTAAAGTACACAAGACACGAAAGATTTTTTAACGAGGAAACTACAATTTATAGAAAAACCTCGGGAGCTCGTCCAAATTGAACAACGCACAATACTAATTGTCTACAAACACTAGCCTAATATAAGACTTCGGTCTGGGATATAGCAGAGACCAACTTTAGCCCTCCAAGCCAATTAGCTGTTGTCTCACTTCGTACGTCTCTAGATCCCCCACAGATCGTCACGCACTTGATTCCCCTAGCTGACGTCCTTTACAGGCCTAGGAGTTAGTTTAACCGCTGGTAAAGGCTTATGTCAATAATTACGGCTTTGCCACCTCAGTTATCAATTGTATGTTTCGAACTGTCCACTTCAGTTTAACATACGTAAAGTGACTTCCTTCGGATTACTCCAGGTCATACGGAAATCTACTTACAAGTGGGGGCTGACAAGTAAACCGAGTAAACTATGCCAAACTTGTCTCTACCTTAGATATGAAAAGTATCACTTAAGAAACTTACAAAAATGTATTTAACTAGGTCTTACAACACCGTGTGCAGCCGTAACCTTGTATGTAACGTATCAGTTCTTGAATGGCCTTATTGCAGAAGAGAAGGACCGTAGAATAGACAAGAACGTAATCAGGTTACCAAGGTTATAGGTTAATCAGATAACAACCACAAAGGTACGTTATAGCCTACTTGTGCTTCCCAACTCTCAAGAGAAGTCTTTATAGTCGTTAGGTAAATCCCACAGAGGAACTGCTACCTAATAGAGGATGACTACCACAACAAGCTTACACCGAAGTGCAAAGAGTTTACCATCAATTCCACTGAGAAACTTTATGTATGCTTGATTCTTGTGGTTTTCGTTCTTTAATCCTCTATTTATAGCTCTCAATAAGATAGGTTGCTTTGAGATAAATAAATAGATTCCTTGTGCTACAAGTTAGCAAGTGCCCGTCTAAACGAACCTGTTACTTGGTTTGCACACAAAGAAACCCTAGGTTAATCTCAATTGAAATTCTTTTGACATTTATCTGCCAAGTGGTTTATTAGCTCTTAACCACTTAAAGATAGAAATCTAATGACCATGAGAACACCTTTATCTTATTGACTCATTGAGATTCGTTAGATGGACCACATAAGATATTCTGATAAGCACAAGTCCAACTAATAGATAAGGAGTTATCTGTTGAAACCCGCGTTGAAAATCCCGCAGAATATTCACCAGACGGTTCGTGAACTGTCTGGATCTGAAATCAGGGCCAAATACATTGAATTTACTGTTCACGTACATGTACGCGTACATATCAACGTTTTGGGACTCAGGAGGAAAATCCAGAGCCATGGTTCCCGAACCGGTTCGTCAACAGTCGTGTTTCAGATTTAGGGTTTAAACTGGATCCGTTGGAAGTACCTGTGTTTGGGCCAGTTTTCCTGTACTTAGAGGTGTGGACGTCCTCAGCTATAATCCATGGACTATGCTCTAGAGTACTCCTTTAGATTCACCCAATTTCATACATGTGATTTGCTAGCAAACCATTGCACTGGAGAGTGTGTTGAATCTATCTCATGTATCTTGTAACTTAGTATGTGGGAGCACATACCAACATAACTCATGGTTATGTAGACAAGAGTACAATATCAATCGTTATTAGTATCTCTACTAAGTAGTCGACTATTTCGAAAGATATAATAAGTAGAATAAAAGAAATTCTATAAATGTCACAACTCCCACTAACATTTTTTCGATGAAGAATATTTGATGTCTTCTTTATAATCTCTGTCTTCGTCTTCAAGGTCTCTACTACTTTGTCTATATCCCAATTCCAAAATCTAAACTCTAGTATGAAAAATCAAGATTTGTGTTTTGACACCTAAAACTGACAACTAGCTTAACATACCAACGCTAGTGGGTTTGATCGGACAATTCCCTAACAAGAAGGATTCCCAAAAAATCCGACGTGTCAAAGGATTTGGAATACATGTAAAACAAGTTGGGAAGTTCAAATCCAATGTAGTCTTTACACAAGAAATTTCAAATGATTAGTCGATCTCAATTCATAGAGAGATCGTTATTCTCAAAAGTTTTAGTTTTTCTTGTATTTTATTGATTGTTTTGTTGTTATCTTAGTTTTCAATACTTTTTTATTATTTCACAATTATACAATTAAAGTAAAAAAGGCAATAAACTCACCTCGGTTTAGTATCCACTGATCGGGTAACCTATTTAAGGCCGTTTCAATTTGCACCGGTCGTTGCTCCATTCATCTGCCTTTCCTATGCTCTTAATCTCGTCCCATAAGATGGTTTCACACTTTATTGAAAACCAGTCGAGATTTGTGTGGGTTGACATAAGGGAAAAACTTCAGATAGAATTTTGGAAGTCTATCTTTGGTCAATTATGGCTGAATTGTTCAAGGCCCCTACAATCCACAACGATCTGCTCGGTAGGCCTTTGGAAGTACACTGCCAGCCTAATATGAACTTTGTTCTGGAGTTGTTTTATTTTATTGAGGGGAAAAGGCTAAAAAAAATTGATGAAAGGGGAAAGAGAAAACAAGATTGGGGAACGCCCAAGCGAGTCCAGAGGAAAGGCATCAAACCACTTTAAATACAACCAAGACAACCAAACAAAACCAAACAGACGAAAATGGTCCTGGAACAAAAAAAAAAAAAACCACCACTGACTTCTCACTGGAAAATAAATAAAAAATCCACAAGAAAAGAAGTCTAATTAGAGACAACCTAACTAAGAATGTCTCTTCTTAATTTGGGATCTTTGACCTCTTACTATTGTCACCTTATTTTATGCACTATGTTACCTATTTTTCCATTCCATTTGAGTCTTTGAAGCTCTCTTTGTTTTCTCTTTGAGACCTTACCCTCAAGAGACATGATTTTTAGGTTTCCCATAAATTTACAATCCTCCATATCCTCACTATCCTCTTCTACTTCTTCTAATGTAACTCTCTATTCAATGGGATCTTTATCAATCACCGTCGTGGAAGAAGTACTGACCTTGCTTGATTCCATAGCATTGGTTCTATTTATAAGAAATCTAATGTCTTATTTAAAATCACTATAAACCATGAAAGGGTTCTTTTAGGGGAGCGGATTTGCTTATCTATATCGTTCTTCTTCCCTTTAGCTGCAATCTGTTCTCCTTGAGTAGATCCCTCACCTTTTTCTCTCCCTAAAACCTTCCCACTAGTTGTAGCTGAACACCAATCCTAGCAACATTAATGGACTTGGAGTTAGATGGTTTTGCACCACATTTAGCTGGTGATATATGTTAGAGCATTGCTCGGTTGAACCCACTGATATTACTATCTCGAGTCAGTTGTCAAGTTTAGGTGACAAAAACACAATCCTTGATAAGTTTACTCTACAACCTCGGACTAGGATAGTTTTAGGTAATCGAGATGAAGACCGCTGAAGACGAAGACCGAAGCTTACTACTTGATAAATCATAACGTCCTCGCTAAAGCCATGAGAAAACTTCCAACTTTCATATCTTGAAGTTTTCGGTCTAGACATGATTAGTTCTCGGACTTGTCATTCCTTGGCCCATGGAATTCAACTATTTAATCCAAGCGATGTTCAAACTATTATTTGGACCAGAAGTCGCAAGCGATGTTCAAACATGATTTGGACCAGAAGTCGCAAACCTTCAAATCAAGGTTGAGTCTTCTTTAACTACTGGCCTAGTCCAAAGTTAATAGAAGATTGATAACGGGTATTAAAGCTATGGACTTTCCTAATTCCGGAACTTGCTTGAGCCCTACTCAAGGTTTCTTAAACTTTAAGCAAAGCCTCCCTTGGTGATCACTATAAATAGATGACCTTCTGCGAGATACAATCTCAATCCTCTACACATCTGTGTATCCTTGCATAAAGGTTGGTCGTCATCTCGAAGTCCTTTTGGACTACGATTATTGAAAGACTTCACTTGAGGATCGTGAAGCATAGGTCGGAAGTAAAATTCATGATCCTGTATCTTGGGTCGATTGAATATTTTCAATCTTATCACGACCAAGATTTGATAGAAACTTCGCAAGGTAGATCTTGTATTGTAAACCCTAGAAGTTCCTTAACGCATATTCACGAACTAGGTTTAATACTAAGTTCTCAAGCGTTAGGAGGTAAAGTTGTTTAGGCTAGATCAATAATCCCTATTCAACAAACATATTTCCATTAACCTTGACTTTAAGTCTAAAGGAAATCACAATCGTATTCTCGTTTAATTACTTGGATACTTTTAGGCGTCCTGTTAGAGGCAGGGTAGCGCTAGTCTTCACGAAGGGAAGTGGAGCAACTTCTAGGCCTGTAAAGGACGTCAACTTGGGGAATCACGTACGTAGGTTTCTGCGGGAGCCAAAAGACGTAGGAGCACATTGGTAGCTGAACTGCTTGTAGGGTAAATTCAGTCTCGATACAGTCCAGTCCAAAGTCTAAGAGTAGGCTAGCGTCTGTATACCGTTAATACTGAGGGTGTTCACATCTGGACGAGGTCCCGGGGTTTTTCTGCTAGGTTTGCAGTTCCCTCGTTAACAAAATTATGGTGTCTTGCATTACTTTTCCCTTCCGCATTATATTATCTATGATCTATATAATTGAAGTAATTGCAAGTTTGTTGATTCATAACCTTTGAGTGAATCCATCTCTGTTGAGATGTACAAGAACCACGTTCTTGTTAGGGTTCGGTTCTCTGAACTGTACTCAGGTTGTTGTTTGAATATTGATTTGTGAGATCGTTCAAACAACCGAAATCAACTAGGTTCACGAAAACTAAAGGTTGGTGGTGTATCTCGGTATCCCCTCCTTTTTCAATTAGTATCAGAGCAGGCAAACACCTCAAGAGACGTAACTGTCTGTGTTTGGCGTGTTCGTGAACTATGGCCTTACCAGGATTTAATTATGGCAAGTGTCTGGGAATTTCCAAAATAACTCCTAATTCTGGATCTTCATCTTCTATGATGTTTTTCAGAGAATCAAGAAGATCTTTCAACTCTTGTTGAAAAACTTCGCTCTGAACTAAGAAACATGAGCAAAGATTACCTTTTGTGTACTGAGGAGTTGAAAGATTCTCTAAATCGAGAACGTACATTGTCAGAAAAACTTGAAGCAAAGAATATTGAATTCAATAATCTCCTTCAAGATTACTCTGAATCAAAGGATATCATTATTTCTCTTGAAAACTCTATTAACGACTTAAAAACTCGTGAGAAACAACTAATAACAGAACAAATCGATTTTCAAAAACTCTGCAAGGAAACGGTCTGCAACCTTGCCGATGCTCACAAAGAATGCTCAACTCTGAAAGAGGAAAACACACAAAACTCAGAGAAGAAAATTTGAGCTTGGCCAAACTCAACGATAGCTCAAACAAACTAATCTCAATGTTAGGAGCAAGAAAAAATCATCGTGATACACGAGGATTGGGCTATAAAGGAATAGATGCTTCAAGTATTAGCAGAGAGGTAAAATTTGTTAAAGCTAAAGATTCTTCTCTAGAGACTCCCAATGATGTCAAAAGTGGAAAATCCGCTATTCAAGCAAAGGATATCTACCAAGTTCCCAAGAAGGCATACACACATCCAGGTAACAATAAGAATCTCACTACTTATGTTACTAAACATTGTTTTTACTGTGGAAATAAAGGTCACTTGGAAAGAAGTTGCAGATTCCGTGAAAGGGATGAAAAAACCAGTTTTGTTGTTTTGGAAAATAATGTCATACCAAACAACAAGGCTGCTCTTCGTAATAATACAAGTTGTGAATGTCCAACCTTTAAGCATAAAAATCAGAATTATGACAAACCAAGTGATGCATATAAAACGTTCTTCAAAGTTCTCTCGTAATCGTCATAATTATCGAAAGGAACATAACTTTGTAAGAACGAAGATAAGGTCTGACATTCCCAATTGAAGAACGACTAACCTGCAAAAGAATAGTCAATTCAATTCTCTTCCAAGATATCTTGGTGAGGATAATGGGAAAAAGTATACTACTGCTCGTAAACCCACTCAATTGTGGATTCCAAAGCATGGTGTCAAAAGGAAGGATTTCTCAGACATTACACCAATATACGAAAAGATCCTTGGGCTTATGGAAATACTTTGCTTGGATCTCAAGACGTTCTATGAATGCTCAAAGGTAATAAACATAAACAAGGAGAAACAATCGGAGACAAATTCTGTTTCTGTCGCCTGTGGTGAACAAAATAATGTTCACTCTAACACAACTTGATTGTGTTGTGCAACCTCACCATGAATACCTTAGTTGAATACGGTGAGGGAAAGCATAAGAAATAGGGCACATCGTTTGGATAAACTCTGAATGATCTTATGATTGGAGAAGTCTCAAAAGGTATATCTTAAACCTAACTAAGTTTGATGATTTCATTATTTTTTGCTTTAAACCTTGATCTATTATTATCAAATCACATTTGCATATGGCATGTTATTTTTCGCCAAGTGATTTGATGGGAATCCTAGTATCATATTGATCAATTGTTTACTTGTGGTTCAAAAGCCCAATCTTTTTAAAAACAAAAGACAATAATCTTCATCTCTAACATTTGTTGAGCAATGATCTCCAAAGAGATGAGTCCACGCTCAAAAGGTTATGTGACCTTTTGTCCTGATGGTTCATGACTGTAAACTCTCAAAGTGGTTGTCATGATTGTCTTTTGAGCACCATATTATTATATATTAAAGATTTATGCAATGTCATATTCAAGGTGCTACCACATCACAAGTATGGGTCCAAAATGTAATGACTCGATGTGGGTATCAACACTTCTTGTGCTACTTATAGGTTTCTCTCTACCTCTGGCTCCTAAGGTAAGAGTCGAGAACAAGATCTATGGGAATCCCTACTTGTTTAAGCTAAGAAGGCTATGCTCTTAGATAAAAAGATCTAATCATAAAGTTGATATTTAAACTTAGGTTACGATAATTGGGTAAAATGCTAATGAGATAATTCTCATGTTGATATCTTGTGAATCCCTCACCTTTATGGCAATGATTGATTAAAGGATAAGGGCATGAGATAATGAAGTCATTGACAAGTTATTCGCAAGACAAACCCATACCGACTAATGATCCATGAATATCATTCTTGTTTCTCTAACTCGATTTGTATTAAAGTTCTTAAATTTACAGGTTAGAAATAAACAAAATTAGTCGATGAAAGTGGAATCGGGTTAAGTTTAAAACCGAGTCTTGTGCACAGTTTTCAGAAACGAGTTTGTGCAATTTCCTTAGTTGTTTCAAGGAAATATTTGATCCATATCTAATATCTCCATGAGATTGATACAGTTCGTAATATTGATGATTGCAATACTTGATTTTTATTGATTATTTTATGAATGTATTGCATAAATCGTGAACTTGCTTTTTTAGCTATACCACCCGTTCGGGTAAAGCAGTTCATGAAGAACTATCAGAATCCATGCTTCTGACTTTTATGGCTAAGGGAAGACAATTTTGATAAAGGGGAACCTCGTAGGATACAATGTTGAACTCCGCTGGATTAAATGTTGTACCTTTAATTCTTAGTCTTACAACCACTAGGAAGGGGTAACCTAATGTTTTCTCTAAAGGCGATGGTTGACCGAAACTCTCTGAGAAAGTAGGAAGATTAAACCTTGAATTCCTATTTGACCGTAACTGGCTAGGAAAGAAAAAACATAATTACAATGTTAATTGTGAAATTACATCACCCAAGAATTTATTCCAAAACCTTGCTTGGGAAGGTCGTCGCGTTGCTCCTTATGCAATGACACATAATGGGTGAGAGTTCTTTTGAACTTGTGCTTCATGGTGGTAATATCTTTTTGGGGTGTGCGGTTGTGGAATTTACGAGAGAATTGCATCTTCTATCTCTTGTTTCAGGTATGTTTACCGTTGTCTACATTGATTATTGATGTTCTATGAGGATTCCTATATTTCTCTTCGTTTGTCTATTTTATGACAAAAAAGGGAAGAAATCTTGTAGTAAGGGGGAGTAAAATCTTTCTATCTACTACGACAATTGTCTACGACATTGTCATAGGGGGAGTAAAATCGATGTGCTTGTCATTTCAAAGCAAAAGTTAGTGTATTGAGGAAGGGGGAGAACATATCATATTGTGTAGTATCTTTAAGCATCGATGCAATATGCTTACAAGTTTTATATACTACTCAATTGCATAACAAACTCTTGTTGGACTATGTCCTTCTAGAAACCATGATGTGTGGTGACTTTGAAGTTTGTCATCTCTTGATACGTATAATCTCTGTACTCTTGATGACTAGAGTTATTAGGGCGGAATTCGAAATAACTATAGACGAAAGATAGGTAAAACGTAGCACAAGGACAGAATTACGAAGAAAGATATCTTCTCTAGATTATATTACAATTCTCTCTTTCACGCTCACAATCTGCTAAGCTTGCTTTTGCAATACAATGATTACCTCACAAACTTCTTCACTAGATTTACTAGATGCCTACGGTGTTCCGGTGTCCTAAGCTATGCGCTAGGCACTCTATATATAGTGGTTCGGGTTTCCCCAAAACCTCCTAGGAATCTATTTCCTAATCTAAGAATCCTTCTTTATAAAGAATCCTTCTCTATATAGGAATCCTTTCCTAAATAGAGTTCTTCCCTCAATTAACTCGAGGTCGACTAAGTTCCTAAAGAGACTAGGATACACCTGTATCATGGGTCCCCCCTTTAAGAACTTGAACTCCAGTGAGAGTTAAAAATGGAGGTTAGGGAACTCGAGTGTTCCTTTCTCCCTGTTGAACCACTTAGCCTTGCTGGGAACTTGACCTTGACATCCAATTAGGAAAGCTTCTCTTACTCCTTGCCGTGTCTTAGTCACTCTTCGCTCTAAAATGCAATCTTCTTTCAGCAGCTCCTCTCGATCAAACCATAAGTCTTCTATGCGCGGTAAGATCATCTTGTCATCCCCATCATCATCCAGTAACGGTGGTTCAAACAACTTCAAGTATTCGGCATTAATGACCGAGTACATTCCTAGATAAGGTGGTAAATCGAGACGAAAGGCATTGTCACCAATCTGGTCAAGAATACGAAACGGTCCATACCTCAATGGCTTCAACTTCTTACCTTCCCCTTTCAACCTTTCCTTTCCTAACTTCAACCATACCATGTCACCAACACCAAAATTACAAGGAACAAGATGCTTGTCATGTTTTGCCTTGTACTTGGCTTGTGACTTCTTCAATTGTGCTTCAACGGTCGCATGAATTTGAGAAATCTTCTCCAAGAACTTCTGTGCCTTTTGTCTCTCACTTCCTTCTTTTCCCCCAACTGTTGTATCACTTGAAAACACCAAATCGAAAGGACTAGGCGGTAAGTAGCCATAACACGTCTCGAAAGGAGACTTTCCCGAAGAACTGTGAACCGTCCTATTGAAAGCAAACTGTAGATATGGTAGACTCTCATCCCAAGTCTTAGGATGCTTAGAATTATATCCCCGTAACATGTGAACCATAGTCCTATTGACTACTTCTGTCTGCCCGTCTGTTTGTGGATGAAAAGCTGTACTCTTCTTCAACCTAGTGTCCATCATTCTCCACAAAGAATCCCAAAAGTGACTAAGAAACCGACTATCCCTATCAGAAATAATCGAGTAGGTAACCCGAAATGCTTCCACACATGCTCGAAAAAGAGCTTTGCTGCACCCGCTCCTGTCACCGTCTTTGTACATGGAATCAATGCAATCATCTTGCTGAACCGGTCAACCACAACGAACAAGTAATCATGACCCGACTTGGTCTTCGGCAATCCACCAAGGAAATCCATAGAAATACTCTCCCAAGGTCTTGATGGTACCGGTAATGGTAGATACAACCCATGTTTCCTGTTTGAGGGTTTAGATGTGCAACACAACTTACAACCTCGAACAAACTTAGCCACATCATCTTGCATCTTTGGCCAAAAGACATAACGTCGTAGGTTAAGTAGCGTCTTATTCATCCCAAAGTGTCCAGCAACTCGAGATGTATGTACTTCTCTCAACCATTGTAAACGATCTCCATCTTCTTGAATGCATAACAACTGACCTTTGTATAATAACCCATCTCGGAGTTCAAACTCACCTTTCAAACCACCTTTTACCTTCTCTAACACCTTCTTGAAGTCTTTACTGGATGCATACGACTCATCATACTCTTGAGGAACAATTGGCTGAATCCGCATAGCCACCAATAAGCTAACTGGCGGTCTTGACAACATATCGGCCAACTTGTTTGTTACTCCCTTCTTGTACTTGATGATTATATGAAATGCCATCAAGTAGGACATCCACTTCATGTGTCGGGCTTGTTGTAACTTGGTTTGTGCATGTAGATACTCCAATGGTTTATGATCCGAATGCACTACCACTTCTTTACCTAAGAGATACACTCTCCAATGTTTAGCACATTGATACAAGGCATAGAATTCCTTGTCGCAAGGTGGATAGTTCTTAATAGCACCCGAGAACAATTCTGAATGGTACTCCACTGGTTTACCATCTTGCAGCAACACTCCTCCCAAAGCATAGTTAGAAGCGTCTGACTCAACTTCAAAAGTACGTTGTAAATTAGGCAGAACTAATACCGGTGCTTCTGAAATCTTCTTCTTAAGTAACTGAAAAGCGTCTTCATGGGTCTGCTGCCAATCAAACTTTGCCCTAGCCCCCGTCATACCATGTAGTGGCCCAGCAATAGTAGAAAAATGCTTAATAAACTTGCGCAAGTATGTGCAAGCTCCCAAGTGTTTTAGGTGTAAAACAATAAAGAGAATTTAGAGGGTAAAGTATGAAGTGTGATGATGTAATAAAAGATGGTAATGAATTCGAGAGGTCAAGATCGAACAAGACTCGCCTAAACCAAGAAATGGCCGTTCGAGTATTGCTTCAGTTACAAGAAGAGGATTTTAGGGTTGGTTTAGGGAGGGAAGCAGAGAAAGATGAGATCAGAGAATTGCTATGATTTTCTGTGATGTTGATGATTGAATTGCTAAAGAAGTTTGAATATTCAGTTCTCACTAGATATTGAATGCTGAATGAGAAGAGTTAATCAATGATCGATGAGATTGATTGATTAAACTTGCACTGAATTAAACTATTTTGTTCTTGCTGGAGAACTTGTTGTTTCCAAACTGGTCGAGTGACCTATTTATAGCAATAGAATTCCAACTGATCTCGTAAGAAGTGGAAGAAGTGGAAGAGTGGGAGTGTGGAGTGAGTGGGGAAAGTCTTGCGCCTATTATTAGGGAAGAATGAACCGCCCACTTCTCTATCCCATCTTCTCAGCAACGTTCACACGACTTAGTTTCTTTCCCGTTGAGTGATTGAGCCGTTGCAATCACACGTGCCGTAGACCGCCAAACCAAAACCCTAAAAGAATATCCCCCCATGTAACTTACTTGATTCTCGTAAGATTTGATAAGATTTGTTAAGATTTGTTAAGTCAAAGATGACTAAGTGTAAGTCGTACCAATTACTTAGTAAACTCAGGACTTTGCGATAAGATAGAGATTAAGCGATAAGCTTTGAATATCTCTTTGAGATTTGGTTTAAGGATTGAGCCGGGCAATCGCCATTTAAACCAATGAGATAAATCTAAGGGTTGAGCTAGCAACCGCCATTAGATAAGATAAGGTAAGTCTAAGGATTGAGCTATGCAATCGCCAATTAGACTGAGAGGATTTCAGCAACTCTCTGTGGCAACAGTCAAACAAATACGACTTTCGGTTTTGCCATAAATATGAGAAATTGGCTTGTGGCATGTAATGCACCAATTCTCTGAGTAATGAAGACATATGAATGTCTAAAATAATATAAGTCATAGCCATGAGCCATGATTAAGAATTATAGCACTGATTTATAGAAGCAAGTCTATAATCAGGAAAAACAGACGAATGATGCTATCACAGCGTAGCCATCATCAAGAATGCATAAGCATTGCCAATATAAGACCTAAAGATAGGCCATGATGATCATAATAAGCCATGTTATATGGTATGATAATCTTATTAAGAATTTAGGTATAAGGCTCAAAGGATGAACAATAACATTTATGTTATTTCAGATTACTGTACAGTTTGCATGTTGTTCATTCGTAAAATCGGCTAGGCCAGCCTATATTAGATAAAAATCTGAATTTTTAGTATGTTATAGGAAATTCACATAGGAAAATATTTCGTGAAGGAAGCATCTCCTAATTCCTTACGGATTGGGCTGTATAAATCACGCCATGGAGAAATACGTGAGCAGAACTGTCAGATTTCCGAATTTGATTAGGAAACTAGAGTATTATGGACTAAGTAAAATCCATAATCCTCTAGGATTTGGATCAGTGGGACCCATAAGTAGAGGGGAAGCTAGAAAAGAATATATCCTAGCCTCAAGGGGGCAACTAGAGCCCGTGGGAGAAGAAGATCTCATGGCTCTTGCGTGAGCACAATGAGGGAAAACCGTAAGCCCCCACCAAGATTCAGCCGCGCCCTGACTTCGGGCCTCCAAGATTTGACCAAGGCAAAGTCATGGGGCTCCAAAATTAGGCCAGGGCAATAACATGGATATCCATAATTAAGTCGAGGAGGTGGCATGGGCACCCAAGTGCAAAGGCACGCCAAAGACACGGATATCCAAGATTAGGGCAAGCTAGAAGTATGGACATCCAAGGCTAGGGCAGGGATTATCCTTGGGCCTCCAAAGAGAGGGGGCGTGAAGCATTGGCGGGGACTAAGCTAGGCCATAGGGAGATGGCCAAAGCTAATGGCGGGCTAAGCTAGGCGGGGCTAAGCTTAGGCCGAAAGAAAGAGAGCCAAAGTAATGGCGGGGACTAAGCTAGGCGGGGCTAAGCTTAGGCCACGAGAATAAAAACCAAGCAATGGTGGCCTAAGCTAGGCGGGGCTAAGCTTAGGCCAAGAGGAAGGTAGCCAAAGGTGCTGGCGGCCTAAGCTAGGCGGGGCTAAGCTTAGGCCAAGAGGAAAGGTGGCCAAAGGTGTTGGCGGCCTAAGCTAGGCGGGGCTAAGCTTAGGCCAAGAGGAAAGGTGGCCAAAGGTGTTGGCGGCCTAAGCTAGGCGGGACTAAGCTTAGGCCAAGAGGCCAAGGGAGGGAGATGGCGTGAATAACCTAGGGTTTTGGCTCGGGCATGAGCTTGGCTAATGCACGTGCTTAGGTATTTTTACGTATAGGCTAGGGATATAGACCATGCTACTAGGCTAGGGTCGTGAGATATCAAAGTATGGCTAAATGCAACCAAAATACCTTATCCCTACTATAAAATAAATCCATACCTTATCTCGAGCTATTCCAGAACGCCAGAAATTGATGCGAAATTACTCCTGTGACCTCCTCGCCAAAAACCACCATCAACACCAAGAAACTTCTGACTTCAGTCACCGTGCTAGGTATTGGCCACTTAGTGATCACCTCAACCTTCCTTGGATCAATCTTGCGTTTCCCACCACCAACTCTTCCTTTCCAAACTCACACTTCTTTTCGTTCAATTTCAGCTGGCCTTCATGTAACACTTGAAATACCTTCTCAACGTGAACTAGATGTTCCTCCCAAGTTCTGCTATATACGAGGATATCATCCAAGTAAACAATGACAAAATCTTCTATAAAGGTTCGTAACAAATCATTCATCAAACGCATAAACGTCGCTGGAGCATTACACAAACCAAACGACATCACCAACCATTCGAACAAGCCTTGTTTGGTCTTGAAAACAGTCTTCCATGTATCATCTTCTCGCACTCTCACTTGATGATAACCAGATTTAAGATCCAACTTTGTAAAGACTCGAGCACTCTCCAATTGATCCATCATGTCATCTATCCATAACTCCTAACTCTAGAAGTTCTAAGACTTGTCTCTTTATCTCCTCGGATTCTTCCACGGATGTGCGGTAGAGCCCTACATTAGGTAGATAACTTTCTCCCATCAACATGATCTCATGTTCTACACTCCTCTTTGGTGGTAACCCCTTGATTTCTGAAAACAAATCTTCATATGTCAACTTCAACCTATCTAGGTCGTCTTCTTGTTGTTTAGACAAAGTAGTCAAACAAACTCTACTCGGCTTCTCTTCTAGAGAACGGATCACAAGGAGAATAAACTTTGTACTATCATTCACCAACCGCTTAGCCTGAGTGGCTGTAATCAGGCTTGCTCCTACAAGGGGAGTCTCTATAGCCCGAATTACATAAGTCTCACCTTCTTTCTCAAAGGTATACTTCTGCTCCCTTCTATATAGAGTAGCATATCTATCCCATAAATAAGGACTTCCTAGTACAACTTGACACACATCCAAAGGTACCACGTCGCATGTAACTTCGTCAATGTAGGACTCATCTAGAGCAAACTTGAACGTACACTGCTGCGAAACTTGTAACCCTCCTTCTTTCTGGAGCCATCCTAACGGATATGGATTTGGATGTTTGAATGTCTTCAAACCTAGCTTTTGTACCAAATAATTTGAAAGTAAATTCTTCTGACTTCCCGGGTCAACAACGGCATCAACCAATGTTGTCTTAACTTGCATCTTCACAATGAAGAGTCTTTCCCTAGGATCATCTCTTGTAGGTCCTTCTTTTGCTCCCGTCATAAGAGAAAGCTTCGAGTTAGGTTCTGTCAGTCCTTGAACTTCTTTTGGAGTCTGAGCAACTAGTGTGGTCTTCTTGGCTTCTCTCTTTTGTATCCCTCTTGGCTTAAGATGAGGATGCTTCTCCCAACACTTGTCTACTACGTGCCCTATTTGCTTGCAATGTGTGCAAGACAAACCTCCTCTGTCATTGAACTTCCCTTCGTCTTTGCTTCTTTCACCTCCTTTGACGCTGGTACCTTCAGATTTCACCTTCGGGTTTCCCTTAGAGTCAGTTTTCTTAAGCCTACCTTCAATGGCATGGGCTTTTACACTTGCTTCAGCGATAGTATCGACTAAAAACATCTTCAACTCCTTCCGTATATACTCATGGAACCCAGAGGTGTACTTCATATAGATAGAATTATCTCCTAAGTCCAAATCTAGAACCATAGCTTGATTCTGAAATTCTGAAGTATATTCTTGCACGGACTGGTTGTATGCTTGCTTCAAGTTGTACTACTTGAGCCATCTTTCCTCAAGGTAGCCAACCAGATAAAACTGTTTCCTTATGACTTCCTTGAACTTCTTCCACGACAATGCTCCCTGGTTTTGTCTTCTATAAGCCTTCCACCATATAAGAGCATGCTTTTGTAGCTTCAATGTCGCACAAGCAATCTTTCTTCCTGAATTGAACTTGTCAAAGGAAAAATACGTCTCTAGACGCTCTATCCAATCATCTAACTTCTCTACGTCGATACTCCCATCAAAGTGTGGAATTTCAACATGGAAATCGATTTTCAGATTACTCTGTTTCTTACCAAGAGGTTTGGTTTCTTTAGGTTCTTTGGTTTCTTTTCCATCCCCTAAATCTTCTTCTTCCTCATCCTCTGGTTCATCTTCTTCTTCCTCATCATCCGCAACCTCATATGGAGTCTTACTCTTCTTTTTCTTCGGCTCGGGTGTATTGGAAAGAATACATTCCTTCAACTCTTTAAGAGTATCTTGAATTAACTTCATGTTTGTTTGTAGCGTAGCTACCTTCTCCTCAGTAGTCTTCGGAGTTTCATCACCCTTAGGTTATTCACCTGTCTTCATCTTAGAGTTCCTTGTCCTTTTAACGTCCTCCTGCTTTACGAGTAACTCACCAAGCTTCTTGTAGAGTGATCTAGTGAAGACCATAAACCACAGTACTTCCCTAAAAGGAGCTAACTAAGCTCTGATACCAAGTTGATACGTATAATCTCTGTACTCTTGATGACTAGAGTTATTAGGGCGGAATTAAAAATAACTATAGACGAAAGATAGGTAAAACGTAGAACAAGGACAGAATTACGAAGAAAGATATCTTCTCTAGATTATGAACAAGACAATATTACAATTCTCTCTTTCACGCTCACAATCTACTAAGCTTGCTTTTGCAATACAATGATTACCTCACAAACTTCTTCTCTAGATTTACTAGATGCCTACGGTGTTCCGGTGTCCTAAGCTATGCGCTAGGCACCTCTATATATAGTGGTTCGGGTTTCCCCAAAACCTCCTAGGAATCTATTTCCTAATCTAAGAATCCTTCTTTATAAAGAATCCTTCTCTATATAGGAATCCTTTCCTAAATAGAGTTCTTCCCTCAATTAACTCGGGGTCGACTAAGTTCCTAAAGAGAGTAGGATACACCTGTATCATCTCTACCTTGAATCTTCACTTGCAGGAACCCTCTTATCTGAAGACGCTGAAGATTACAAGAAGATCAAGTACATTATGGTTAGGGCTAAAAGATTTTACTTTTTGAATCCATATGTAAAATTGATTTTGTCACTAAAACTGACAAAGGGGGATATTGTTAGAGCATTGCTCGGTTGAACCCACTGATATTGCTATCTCAAGTCAGTTGTCAAGTTTAGGTAACAAAAACACAATCCTTGATAAGTTTACTCTACAACCTCGGACTAGGATAGTTTTAGGTAATCGAGACGAAGACCGCTGAAGACGAAGACCGAAGCTTACTACTTGATATATCATAACGTCCTCGCTAAAGGTTAGAAAGGTTTTCCTTTCTGTATCGTATTTACCATTTCTATCATATCAATAGTCTATGATGTTGTTTATATGATCCAAAGGTATTCTAGGAGTCTTCACCTTTGCATTTGTCACATTCGTGATATTATGTATAGGTAGAGTATGTTGAATTGTCTCTTGAAATGACCTCAATGGTGAATGCGTACATCTGTTTCTTAAAGGCATTACACAGAACGAACGGGTCTGTATGAACGCGTTCATGAACGCGTACATACGAGTTCACAGATTTCTCCTGAATTCTCCTGAACTCCTTTTGACAGCTCTATGAACGCGTACATATAAGCCATGAGAAAACTTCCAAATTTCATATCTTGAAGTTTTCGGTCTAGACATGATTAGTTCTCGGACTTGTCATTACTTGGCCCATGGAATTCAACTACTTAATCCAAGCGATGTTCAAACTATTATATGGACCAGAAGTCGCAAGCGATGTTCAAACATGATTTGGACCAAAAGTCGCAAACCTTCAAATCAAGGTTGAGTCTTCTTTAAGTATTGGCCTAGTCCAAAGTTAATAGAAGATTGAGAACGGGTATTCAAGCTATAGACTTTCCTAGTTCCGGAACTTGCTTGAGCCCTACTCAAGGTTGCTTAAACTTTAAGCAAAGCCTCCCTTGGTGATCACTATAAATAGATGACCTTCTGCAAGATACAATCTCAATCCTCTACACATCTGTGTATCCTTGCATAAAGGTTGGTCGTCATCTCGAAGTCCTTTTGGACTACGACTATTGAAATACTTGAGGATCGTGAAGCACATGGCGGAAGTAAAATTCCTAATCCTGTATCTTGGGTCGATTGAATATTTTCAATCTTATCACGACCAAGTGTTTTTACCTGCAAAAACAAGTGTACCGTCTCTGGGTACTTTCGTAGTGCTCGGAGATCAAAGTCGAACAAGGCAAGCCTAAACCACGGATGGCCGTTCCCACCTTGCTTCGGTCACAGAGAGGATAGAGGTTGGTCTAGGGAGGGAAACAGCGAAGAAACTTGAGATCAGATTGAAGGTGAGTTTTTGGGTGTTTGAGTTCAAGATTTCTGTCGTGAAGTCGACTAGAAATCTCCAAGGCTAGAACGAGTTTAGATTCTCAGGTGTTTTTCTCTGAGGCTCTGTGTGTTTTCTCGGTGTTCTGAGTGTTCTTGATTGTCCTGCCTTGGAAGATAGAGGAAGCCTCTATTTATAGTTTGAACTCACCCTGATCTCTCGACAGAGATGGTGGACGTCGTAGAGGAATGGAGGAGTGGAAGACAGGCGTTGGTTTCCGTAACTGCCTGAGTCGTGTGGAACATGCCCACTCGTGCCATCTTCCCTTAACTTCCCACTATCTCCATCAGTTTCTCTCAACTGCCGTAGACCGCCAGACCAATACCCCTAAAGTTATCCCCCCGTGTGATGTTTTGATGTCTCGAGCGAGTGATATGCAGACATTGCATAGTTGAGTTGAGTGGAGTCGTATGACTAAGTGTTGCGTAGTTGCTTTGAACCAGGAAGCATTGCGTAGCTATGGCCATGATTTTGGCCCAGGGTAGGCATGGCGCCATGGCCTTTTGGCCACAGAACAATCTTGTGGCGCCATGAATATGGCGCCATGGCCTCTTGGCCAAAGACT
>JAJJMA010192240.1:0-10835 GCA_023529015.1 Papaver nudicaule | reverse complement strand
AAACTTCCTTATATTTTGTACTGATGGATAGTTTCCGTCTCTAAATTCCAATGTTCTTATATATCCACTTGCCATTTTTAACAACCTAGGGTTGTTCAGTAAGGATAAGATTATATCCAAGTTCAGTTTTTCAGTTCCTTTCTGGAAAGTATTTCAAGTTTCAAGAACATTTGAAATCCTGGACCACATTACCAGTCGACAAGACAGTTTTTCCTTTCCATTGCATCGGTGCTTCGACATAAACTTCACTCTCCATCTGAATGCATCTTAAATACCAGCTTCGCTAACCACAATTCTTACTGCATGCCACAGTTTCTAAAAAAAGCAAAAAATCTGCCAACTAAAATTAGCAATAGCATCAAGGTCAGGGAATATGGCAAGTGGAGCGTTTTGGATTTTCTTGCAAATCTTTTTCTTTCAATTCGTCACTTCAGAAAATAGTTTTACTTACAATGGGTTCCTACATGCAAACATGAGCTTATCAGGAGCTGCTCGCTTAACTTCTAACGGCATTCTAGAGTTAACTAGTGATACTTCTAAGATCCTCGGTCATGCATTCTATCCGCATCCTCAGCAATTCAAAGAGAACTCAACCAATTCTTCTGTCTTCTCTTTTGCTACCACATTTATATTCTCAGTTAAACCCAAGTACCCTGAACTAGGAGGCCATGGACTCGCATTTGTATTTTCTTCAACTAAAGAACTCAAGAATAGTCTTCGAAACCAGTACTTAGGTCTTCCAAATGAAACAAGTATTGCCGAATTCTCAGCTAGGATTGTTGGTGTGGAGTTTGATACTGTTCAGAGTCTTGATCTGAATGACATCAATGATAATCACGTTGGGATAGATATAGGAAGTTTGATCTCTAATGTATCCGAACCTGCAAAATATTTCGACGGACATAATAATAAATCTGTCATTCTCAAGAGTGGAGACCTTATTCAAGGATGGATTGAATACAATGGAAAGGAAAGGTTACTTACGGTAACCATATCTCCTTTTGGAATTCCAAAGCCAAATCAGCCGTTGATTCTTTCTGCAATCGACCTCTCACCGTTAATGAATGAGTACATGTATGTCGGTTTCTCTGCATCAACAGGCGTGCTCTCCGCTTCACATAACATCCATGGTTGGAGCTT
This sequence comes from Papaver nudicaule, assembly GCA_023529015.1. NCBI lineage: Eukaryota > Viridiplantae > Streptophyta > Magnoliopsida > Ranunculales > Papaveraceae > Papaver > Papaver nudicaule. The sequence continues at coordinate 9,695 of JAJJMA010192240.1, read as the reverse complement.
TAGGATTGGTGGGAGAGCTCAAGATTTAGATCCTTCGAAAATTCCAACTTTTATGAAATCCAACAAAGCGGTGATGCATAAGAAGGGTTTCAAAGTCGGAATTGCTTTGGCTTGCATAACATTAGTTTTGCTGGTGATCTGCGGTTCATTTCAGGTGGTGCAGTGGAGGAAGCATGCTGAGGAGTCCTTAGAAGAGTGGGAAATTGAGTATGGGGCTCGAAGATTCAAGTTCTCCGAGCTCCTTGCTGCAACCAGGGAATTTAGGGAGGAAAACCTTATAGGTAGTGGAGGATTCGGAAGCGTCTACAAAGGAATAATTCCTAGCACTGGACTTGAGGTGGCGATTAAAAGGGTGGCCCAAGACTCGAGGCAGGGGATGAGAGAATTTGTAGCAGAGATAATGACTATGGGAAGGCTCAGGCATCGGAACCTAGTTCAGTTGCATGGTTGGTGCAGAATGAAAGATGAGCTTCTTCTGGTTTACGATCATGTCCCAAATGGAAGCCTTGACGATATGTTGTTCAGCAATAACCAGCAGAAAACACTAAATTGGGAACAGAGATATGAGATCCTGATCGGAGTAGCCCATGCTTTATTGTATCTGCATGAAGAATGTGAACATCAAATTGTGCACCGCGATGTAAAGCCGAGCAATATCCTCATAGATGCAGATCTCAACCCGAAGCTAGGGGATTTCGGCCTTGCAAGGATCTCCGGTCACACCATCGATAAACAAACAACCCAAATTGTAGGAACTCTCGGATACCTAGCTCCTGAACTTACCAAAACCGGGAAAGCTACGACAAGCACTGATGTGTACGGTTATGGTGCACTTATGCTCGAAGTGGTTTGTTGTAGAAGACCCATTGAGCCTCAGAAGAATGCCCATGAACTGGTTTTGGTTGATTGGGTTAGAGAACTACATTCTCGAGGAGAGCTAATGAGAGCCGTTGATCCTGCATTGGAATTATATAACCCAGACGAAGCAAAGCTAGTTCTTGGACTTGGTTTGTTATGTTTGCATCCCAACCCAAATTACAGACCCAGCATGAGAAAGATCGTGCAATATCTCTTAGGGGATGCTAGTCATCCTCTGCTACCCATTGATATTCAACTTGACATTCAAGGTTTGATCTCGGATTTCTCTGATGGTTATTCTCAAAATGAATCTAACCCTTTCTCAAGTCAGTTGACATCTTCTAAAAGCACCAGCGGAATCACAAGCTTGGACGAGGAAATGATTGCTAATCATGGAGCCAGAGCAACTTATTAGATTACTAGTACAAAGCAAGTCTCACTGTAAAATAATCATGTAACCCTTGCCAAATAATAAGTAATCATCAAATTTCGCTTTCTGTGAGTGTAATATGCCCTTAAAGAGTCCAACTAATACCCTTTTCCTTTTTCAAATCGATCTTGTTCATCAATTCCAAAATCTGATTAGAATCTTCAAAATGACCTGTTTTACGATATAGATTTCCCAACATTACATAACTTGCAGAATTACTTGGCTCCAATATCCGAAGCTCGTGAGCTGCAACTTCCCCAATCTCCTTGTTCCCATGAACCAAGCTCGCACTGAGAAGAGTTGACCATGCTATGGCGTTCGGTGAGATGGGCATCTTACGTAAGAAGTTAAGAGCTTCGACTACTTTACCTGCCCTTCCTAGCATATCAATCACACAAACATAATGATCCAGAAATGGTTCAATCCCAGAACTTTTACTCATGGCACCAAAATACTCAATCCCTTCATCAACTAATCCTCCATGGCTGCAAGATGTTAATAGTGCAATAAACGTATTGTGGTTATAGATACCCAAACTGAGTGCCTTTTCTCCCATTTCCATCGCTTTCTTAGAATGCCCATTCTGCCCAAGACATAAGATAAGTGAATTCCACGAGATTACGTCTCTTCTGGGCATGTCATAAAACAGTCTCTCTGACTCTTCAATGGATCCGCATTTCATGTACATGTTAATCAACGAATTACCCGTATAACTATTACTCTCAGTGAGCCCACGCTTAAGCACGCATGCATGTATTTGTACCCCAGTCTTGAGCATAGAATATGTACCACAGATAGTTATCGCAAGCGTAAACGTTGATGAATTAGGGTATGTACCTGGTCCTTGTAACCGACACAATTGAAGAAAGAACTCAAGAGCTTCGATCCCACGACCACATTCTGCAAACCCAGAGATCATAATGTTCCAAGAAAGCGTATCTTTTTCTTCCATGGAATCAAAAATTGCAAGAGCTTTAACAATCATTAGATTTCTAGCATAAGAATCCATCATAACATTCCAAGTACTCAAGTCTTTCCACGTTAACCCATTAAAAACGTTCTCTGCATCACCCAGATTTCCTAATTTGCCATGCAAATCAATCAAACAGTTTTGAACAAACACATTTTCTTTGTAACTGCATTGCCATCACAAGTGACCCTTCCTCTAAACATGACTTCAGAACAGTACTAAAAGTAAACGAATTCGGTAATATCCATGGAAAAAACTCTCCATAAGAGACTGAACAAAGTTTAAGAGCATCCATATGTTGCCGATTATGTGTATAAGACGAAATCATAGCGGTCCATGAATTTACATTCTGCTCAAAAGGTGGGATCGAATCGAATACCTTGCGGGATTCTGCTACAAACCCCGACCTGGATAAGCCGGCAATCATGGCAGTGTAAGATGTCGAGTTTCTTCTGGGCATTTTCTCGAACAATCTCCGTGCTTCGTCTAGTTTATTTGATTGTAGAAGTATAGTTAACATTGCATTCCAAGAAACTTGATTTCTGTGTGGCATTTCTTCAAACAAATCCATGGCTTTCTGTAATTCTCCAGCTTTTCCATAATCTGTTAGCTTCTTCGTCAAAGAAATAACCGTTTTCTTCCACTGTAAATTTTGTACAGTGGTTATCGGTTTGTCCAAGAATTTCATCCTTGCTAGTGGCAGCAGTGATGGAATAATGGGCAACCCGATATTTGTTCAGCTTTACTTGGAGACGCCACTAGCCTCGTGCGAATGTGAACCGTGTAGAGTGGATTTTAGATGGTGCCAAAATCCATATGTTGGGGGCGGATAACTTGTTATCATGGGCCAATTTTGTCTCGTTTTTTCATGTCCCGCTATGGGAAACTTGCTATGCAAGAAATTGCAGAATGTAGCCTACTTACACTAATTATTACCGAGATTGACTAATAACTTCCAAAAATGACTAATCCCTTCTCATTTTGAACAAACAGTCATAGTTTTCATTTTATTTACCGAATGCCATCGTAGAGGTGCACAATATGACTGTTTCGCTATACAATATATCCAGTTCTCATATTGTGCAGCCAATAGCTTAGCCAACACCGACCCAACCATGTTCACCTACCCAAACACAATCGAACCATCCTAACCATTTCTACTCCTCACCTCATCTGGTGAAACGGATAGACAAACCATATCTCTTTAGGTTCATCTCTTCTCTTCTATCTCATTTGGAAATCCACAGAAAACCTCGAAAACTTTTCTTCTGAACTTTTCTTCATCTTCGTCGATTGGTGATCTGCTTTTTAACGTAGGTTGTAGCACAAAGACTGAATCAGAAATTACTTCACATTATTCTCTTCTGCTGGTAAGATTTTGGGATCTACCTTTGTTTCCTTGAACTAACTTTTCTTCTGTTTGTTTCTTTATCTTCGTCGATTCTTCCTCTTCTTCGTTCTGCTATTTCGATTGCTGATCTGCTTTTTAATGTAGGTTGTAGCACAAAAACTGAATCAGAAATTACTTAACATTATTCTCTTCTGCTGGTAAGATTTTGCGATCTACCTTTGTTTCCTTGAATTCTGGCTAAAATAGTTCTATGATTATTGTTCCAATTTTTGTTATTTCTTGTATTTTGTTATATCAAGCTTGAAGAAATAGAAACACCATTTTTTTTTTTTTGATTTGTAATCCTGCTCGGGTAATTTTTCGGAACTAGGGTTTTAACATTTTTTTCCCTTTTTGTTTGTTGATTTGATTCAATTGATAGATTTGGTCGATAGGTTTATTTTTCTGAACTAGGGTATGTATTGCTGATTTTTGATTCAGTTGGTAGATTTGGTTCAGTGAACATATGATACTGGGGTTAGCTCTGCAATCTATAATAGGGGTCAATGAGTTGATGATTGTATATTGTAGTAGGCATGAATCTTAATGTTGTATGAAATATGGTCTTAGTACTTTTATTTTGTTGGTCAGATTGGGGTTTCTTGATAGGTATAAATGCATAGGTAAATTAGGTATACTACATTCGGAATAAATGCATATGTATAAATGCTTTCCCAACTAGATGGGTCTTAATGGGATTTCTCTGGGTTTAATAGTTTTTCTTGATAGGTCTGGTACAGTCAGTTTCCAATTCCTTAATGTTCTCCTTTAATTTCAGTTTTTTGTGAAGCGAATTAAACAAGATGGGAACAGGAAAGCGAAAGTCTGCTCAAAATTCAGCAGGGTAGGTTCTCAAACCAATTTCTTTCGTACATAAATTATATTTGAGTTTCATTGTCTAGAGGACCGGTATTATAACAGAATGTAGTGGCTCTGTCAATATACTATAGTAGCCCGAATAAGTTCTTAAGTGACTGAGAGTTGCTCTTAATTCTTATCAGAAACAAGAAGCAAAAGAAGGTAAACGAAAAGCAAGAAGGCTGGGAGATTGAGAAGGTAAAAGAAAAGCAAGATGGCTGGGAGATTGAGAAGGTGCAAACAGGGTGAGATTCTCCATCTACTTCTTTCTTGGGTTTATTGATGCATTAGTGACTGAGCAACCTATTATCAATTGTGGGGATTGCAAGCCATGCAAAAAAATTGTATCTTCTTGGGAGTAAACTTTCTCCATATGTACTTCAATTCATCCCTCTGCATACTTGATCAATTTCTCGACCCAATATGATCATGGTACCTGCTCAGAACTCTCTCGTGGTTTAGGATGTGTAGTTTGTTACTTTTGTAGCGTGCCCATCATAGTATCTATCTGATTCCCTATTGTTCCAGGAGTTATATGTTCCCCGACTCTTACCGGAATGGAGGCGGGACGATAAGCAACTACTCCAGCTTTGGGCAGCTACGTCAACTGATGGGTCAATTGTCCGAAGCTGAGAAAGCCGTGTTACGAACAACTGTATTCGGGCATCTACTGGACATCCCTAATGATCAGAATTGGTGTGGGCCTCTCTTTAATTTCATGTTTTCCAGGCTTATTAAGGCGGAACCAGCAAGAACCGTAGACGGGGAAATGTGGTTCAGAATTTTTGATATGGAAATATGCTTCACAAAGCGGGAGTATGCCGCCATATCCAGCCTTAGCATTAGGAAACCAGATACACCGTTTGTCCCACCTACCAAGGTGTCCAGGCTCATGGATGAGTATTTTTCCACAGACAAATAGATAGACGGGAAAGCTTTATTGATATTTCTGGAAACAACGGTCGCCGAGGATGCAAAACAGGTGGTGAAAGAGGGGGAAGCCACCAAACAGATCAGAAAAGTTAATGCAGAAGACAGGCTAAGGTTGTGCTACTGTGGGTTGTGCAGCGGTTTGTATATGGGTACCTGCCAGAGGTTAAGGTGGTGGGAGAAGCATGGTATTTGGTGGACAACATTGAGGAGTTTAACAAGTTCCCATGGGGTGAAAAATCCTACGAAATCTTTCACAAGAAAACTCTCCAGGCATATGCAAAGTTTGCCAAAAATAAACCTGCCGTACCGTTTCCTAATGTCAAGCCTCAAGGAATGGCCCAAGTATTGGTGGTAAGAGTTTTTTTAACTCTTCGACTATTCCCGCAGCTACTTCGGGTGCAAGGTTGTCTTTGATGTTTTGTTTTTGTGTTGTAGGTTTGGGCTCTTCAACTATTCCCGGAACTACTTCGGGTGCATGGTCGTAGAGAGGAAACTGATCTTTGGCAGGCACATTTGATCACTGTGAAAACCAGTAAAGCTATATTTCATAAGGATTTAATGAATGTACTTGAACAGGTACCATAATCTTCCTTAAAGTTTGGTTGTGTGAGAACGCTGTACTGTTTTTTGCCACTAAACATGTTTGCCTTCTTGTAGGCGGGTGAATGTGAAGTCACAGAAGATATCACGTGGCATAAACAACATTCTGAAATGCTGGTACTGCTTGGGGTTGCTCCAGGTCCCCTCAACAGAGAAGTTGTGGTGGAGGAGCTAGTTACAGAAAATGAACATCCGTATACGGAGGAGGAGGATTTAAGTCTTGGCTCTCGAATGACAATGGAAACACCTCCAAAAGACAAGCATCCACGTGCTTCTGAATACCATGTACGCGTTGAAGATAAGGTTCAGGAGAAGATATGCACCCAAGAACGGGTTGAAGAGAAGTGTCTAGAGAAGACATGCAACGAAGAAAGCATTTGATGCGTCCACTGCAATCGGCGTTGGTGTCTTGCAAGATGCAATCACCAGTGATTTGATCTCTCGGTTAACCGCTGCGCAAGAGAAAGCTGTGGAGAGAGCTACGGCCAGAATAATTGAGGAGAACAATAAAAATTGGGATAGAATCATTGATGCATTACAAAAACATCAATGTTGCCATCACATGAAAAATGGTTTTCCTACTCCTCCTTCATCTAGTTGTGGTCAATCTGTGCAGAATATCCTGTCACATGAGCTTCCACTTAATGAGGAGGTCAAGAAGACAAGTGTGGTACCAGATAAGATAGTCGTTGGGGAGGTCAGTACGGAACTGTGTGATGATACTGCTTCAAAGAAGAAGCTCGGTTCTGCTGCTGCTGATACCCCCAATGGCCTTAATATAGACTCTTCTGGTATGCCTCCTACACCCAATGCCAAGGATGATGCTAATGTTCCCACCAGTGTTGCTGTTTCTCCCACTGTCAAACGAAAGCTGTACAATGACCAAGATGAAAATCAGAACGAGGTTTGTCTTGTATTTGTTAATATGTGAATAGATCACATGTCATCCACTCATTTGTATTTTGTTTAATCGATCTTTATCGTCTCGCATATGTAGGCTGGTGACAATGGTAAAATGCCTGAAGAAAGTATCAGTATTCCCAGCAAGACCTTACCAGCTCCCATGGTGACAAGGTCAAAGGCAAAGGCTGCTGATACCAGCAATGATAAAAAAAACCAATAACAGTTCAGCCAGTAATAATACGAGGCCAGTTAGGGTAAAACATGACTCCAAATACCTACAAACACCGTATCAACGATTGGAGCAATTAAAAAAGGATGCCAAGAACAAGGAAGCCAAGATCAAGGAAGCCAAGGGGGAAGCTGGAAAGGAGAGGACATATCTTCCTCTTCCTGATTCTCCTGGAACATCGCGTGAAAAAAGGACGAAGCTGTTGGTTGATGTGAAGACCCCCGTAAGACCTGTGCATGATTTTTTTAGGAAATTTGAAATGTTTCCGGGGATTAGGCAGGAAGATATCGCTGGAGTCAATAGTTATGTTTGCAGAGGGTGAGTCTCCCCTAATTTTTTTTAGCCTCCTTGGTTATTTGGAAAGGAAGTCCGACTGATGTTAAAAATGTTTGAACGGCACAGATTTGCAGAGGGAGCAAGGGAGGATCTGCTTATACCACCTGAATGTTTGGAAGCACTACTTAACCCTAGAGGGTGGCTGGGCAATTATGTAAGTTATACAGCGTCCAACCTAACCTGTTAACCAGAATTTACCTCTACTATGATAACAATTGTCGTGCCAGCACACCTTATCTCTTCTCTTTTGGGTTGTTATGCAGGTATTAGCAAAAGTGTTGCAGCTAATGCTCAAATACTATTGTAGCAAGGATATGAAGTGGACACTGTTTGACCCTCACTTTGCGGTATGTTAGTTAGAAGCTTAAAGATTGAATGAGAAGTTTAAAGACTGTAACATGATAGTACAAAGACTGTAAATTAGTAGGGACGCTCTAACTGGATATCGAATAATATCTGCCTTTTAAAACGCTTCCATGTTGTCTATCAGGAATTTTTGTCTAGCGACCAGTTTGTATCAGCCCACAAATATGTTGATGGATCTCATCCTAAAGAAGGGATTATGCCGGGGGAGAAGAAGGGTAAAAGTTGGCTCGAGGTTGAAAAGATATATGGTGTGATAAACGTACCCCGTAGACTCACTGGGTCGCAGTAGCCATTTGTCTTGGCAAATCCCATATAGACGTGTATGATTCTATGCCACCGGGAGAAACTAACAAATCGCAAGGACTGGACAAAGAACTAAAGAAATTAGAAGGGTATTGTGCTGAAGTATTCAACAAGGGAGAGTGGACGTCCACCTTTGTGAGAAACACGCGTAAATGCCCACGACAGGAAGATGGGTAACTATTTCATCTTTAACTATTTCTGTCTAGTTGGGGTGTTCACATTCCTGAAAACTATTGCATTTATGCATATTGCAGGTGTTCATGTGGTGTATATGCCTTTAAGTTTGTCGAGGGTCTGATCAGGGGGGAGCCTCTTGTGGATTTTGTTAAAAAAGATAAACTTAGCAAATATCGTCAGGAAATGGCTCTTATGATTTTCAAGGGGGTTTACTATAAGGTATGCCATTTTAGTGGTGCGTGATTTTCGCAATCTATTTAGCCGGCCTAGTCTGACATGAATCTGTTACTGTTTGTGTAGCTCTAAAGAAAATATTCCAAGCCAAGGCAGATAAATTATTCCAAGCCAAGGCAGAACAGCTTTCTAGGTAATAATTTGCTCTCTCCTCACTGTTTCTGCTTTTGTTTTGAAAACGTGGAAAATAGATAAAACATAGATAGATGGGCATTACTTAGATTACTAAACTTCATTACATAGATAACATTGCATAGACTTCATTCCAGATCTTAGAAAACAGAGATACATAACATTACATAGATAACATTTTCTTTTTTCCCTTGCCCTCAAACCCTTTCTTCTTTCCCTTACCCTTAAACCCATTTTGTTCTCCATTTACCTTACTTGTTTCCGCTTCATTAGTTAAGTCAATAATTGGTATGCTAAGACGAGATTGCACTTCCTCCTCCGCAGCAGCAGGTTGATGTTCTAAAATGTATTCAACTTCTCGGCAGAAGCGGCTGTTGGGGTCGATTACAGCATCGCAATTTTCAGTAAGAGTTTTTATAAAATCCGCTTCGATTTCATCGACTGACCTCTCAGAAGGATCATCTGGATCGAGTGGCATCCGACATGTTTCAAAGAGGAGACGGTTCTTCCACATCCGTCCAATTAGAGTGGTTGGTGCTGCAGCAGGATCGCTTATCTCTTCAAGCTTAACTTGATAAAACAAAGACATCAACTTGTGATAATTATACCTCTTCTGAACTTTTGATAATTCCATCTTGCTAATTTGTACTGCAACTTTTCTCCTCAACTATTTACTTGTAGTTCTCTAATGGATTAGATGAATTATATAGTGCAACCTTCTCAGCTTTCACTTTTACATGCAGGATCTTTCCATTTGTCATTTACCTTGCTTTGAATATATTCCTTTCCTTCTGTCTTTTCAATGTTTCATTTTCCCATTATCAATGCATGATCTTTTCCATTTGTCATTTAACTTGCTTTGAATATACCCCTTTCCTTCTGTCTTTTCATTTTCCCATTGTTACACCGACTATATTCACTTACCTGGTGTCTACAAAGTTTATTCAATTCACTCACCCCAGGATTTTCCCATTCC
>JAJJMA010192237.1:0-15251 GCA_023529015.1 Papaver nudicaule | reverse complement strand
ATCGCTTCATATTCGGTCTCATTGTTAGTTGCTTCGAACTCCAACCGAAGTGCGAATACAGTGCGTTCTCCTTCGGGTGAAGTGAAGACTATGCCTACTCCTCGGCCATCGCTGTTTACCGAACCGTCGATGAAAACTTCCCATCTTAGAGGATGGCACTGTTGAAGCAAGTCGTCAGGCCCTTCGTCGTTCTCGATTCCCAAGATTGGCTCTTTTTCTTAGTCTTCTTCTATTGGAAACTCGACTAGAAAATCTGCGATGATCTGTGATTTTAATGCCGTTCTGATTTCGTAATCACATCATATTGTCCAATTTGAGCGTTCCACCTTGCAATTCTGCCTGCTGCCTGGAGGTTTTTCAAAACTGATTTGATTGGTGTTTTCGTTAGTACAATTATTTTGTGAGCCTGGAAGTATGTCCAAAGCTTTTGTGTTGCTACAACTAACGCGAGAATCAGTTGTTCCAATTTGGTGTAGTTCCTCTCGGCAGGAAAAAGGGTCATGCTAATGTAGTATACTGGCTTCTCTGCTTCTTTAGTTGTTACTAGTACTGCACTAATGGCGTCTTTATTCGCGGCTATGTATAGTTTCAAATTTTCATCTTTCTCTGGGCGCTGCAGAGCCGGCAAGGTTGCTAAGTAATTTTTGATCCCCTGAAATGCGGCCTCCCTTTCGTCTGTCCATACGAATTGCTCTCCCTTTTTAGGATGCTAAAGAAGTCTTTACATCAGTCCAAAGACCGCGCAATGAATCTGCTAAGAGCTGCCAATCTTCCGTTTAAAGCTTGCACGTCTTTTATGGTTGTTGGCGATGGCATTTCTCGGATTGCTTGTACCTTTAGTGGGTCTGCTTCGATGCCTTTTTTCGTGACTATATATCCCAAGAATTTTCCAGAGGTCACCCCGAAGATGCACTTTGCTGGGTTGATCTTCATGTTAATTTGTCGCATTTTTTCCAGTATCTCTCGCAGGTCTTGCACATGAGTGCCGGCTTTTTTGCTTTTGACTAGCATGTCGTCTACATAAGCTTCGACGGTCTTTTTCAACCAAGGACGAAAGATATTCTCCATAGCCTTTTGGTAAGTGGCACCGGCGTTCTTTAATCCGAATGGCATTCTGGTGTAACAGTATAGCCCGTTGGAGGTCAAGAACGCCGTATGTTTCTGATCTTCTTCCGCCAAAGGAATCTGGTTGTAGCCAGAGTAGCCATCCATGAAGCTTAATAGCTCGTGACCGGCTGTTGCGTCCACCATTTGGTCTATGCTGGGTAAGGGATGTGGATCCTTGGGGCACGCCTTGTTTAAATTGCTGAAGTCGATGCATATGCGCACTCCTTTGTTTTTCTTTGGTACGATGACCATGTTTGAAATCCAATCTGCGTATTGTATTTTTTAATAATTCCTGTTTCAATCATCTTATTTAATTCGGATTCAACCGCTGTTTGGTATACGTCTGCTAACTTTCGTGGTCTCTGCTTGAATGGTCTTACTGACGGGTTTATATCTAAATGATGACATGCCAAGCTGGGGTCTATTCCTGGCATTTCACTCATTTTCCAAGCGAAGACATCGGCATATTCCCTCAGCAAACCTCTATTTCATCTCGCTGCTCCTTTGTCATCAATGTTCCGATCTTTACAATCTTTGGATCTTCGTTGCTTCCGATGTTTACGTCCTCGGTGGGTTCTGTTGGGGTAAAGTTCGGAGTGTCCTCATTCATGGCACTGGGGTCCTTCGGTGCTTCCTTCGTGATTACTCATTTTTTTCCTTGTATTATTTGATTAATTTCTTCGCTAATCATTTTCTCCTTTTGCTCCATGTACCTTTCTCTTCGGTTGCGCCGCGCGTTTTTTCTTTGATCGATATCTTTTTCGTGGCATGCTTTTAACTCCGAGCTTTCACCTTTGATTTCTCCTATCCCTTCGGGAGTTGGAAATCTGAGTTTCTGATGCAATGTAAAGGGCACTCCTAAGATTCCGTGCAGCCATGGCCGTCCCAAGATGGTGTTGTATGGCGATTCTATGTCCAGGACACATAATGTTGTTTTCAGCTCCATCGACGCTACATACACTGGTAATGAGATGTCTCCCTTTGGTTTTGATGCTCTTCCATTAAATCCATAGATCGTATAATCCGTGGGCACCAGTGGAATTTTTATGAAGTATTCCCTGTAAGCCATTCCGAATAATACGTCTACCGAACTACCTGGATCTACGAGTATTCTCGGTACTGTTTTCTTATTTATGTTTACTGTGATCACCAAAGGATTATTACTCTTCCATCTTTGTCTCTTTTGTGAATTCTTCCCCCAATGCTGCTGCTTCTTGGGCTGACGTTTTCCCTTGTATGAATCATTGAATTGCAATGAGCGGTTTGCGCTGATACTTCGTTTTGTGATTTTATTTTGATGACTTGTCCCGAAGATCCCATTCGCTGCCTCGGAGCTTGGCCAGATTTCAAAGTCATTCTGGTTGTGACCTGTCAGAAGACAAAAAACCCGTGAGGTCCAAGGCGGCTACTGCAGCGTAATATGTCGGTCATGTTGATCTACGTGTTGTAACGGTTTTTTATCGTACGGGTTTTAGCGTAGGTCATATTTAGATATATCCCTAACCATATTTTTGTCCTTTAGCCAGAAACCATCTTTCCAAATGGTTTCTTCGTAAAAGTTTTATTTCCAACTGATGCGTTGTCGAACCGCAACAAATATGTTTCAGTTCTTAACCTTCACAATAAATAAAATAATATAGTGGCAAGAACAGATTCGTTCCACAGAGAGGGATAGGCTATCAGTTGTATTTGAAAACTTAAAAGTAACCATAGGGGATGTTTGTGCAATAAAATAAATTAAAACTAAAACAAATAATTGTAGGAGACAAGAATATTGGTTAAGGGTTCATCTTCAATCACTTAACATGCACTATGAATAATATTTGGAGTTTCTATTTAATCTCTCATCATCAAAATCCCTAGAATACATCATCACGAAAATATCCCGAAATTTCCTAATGTCATCACACACCATAATGATGAATGTGTGAATACTACGTAGAGAATAACTCAACACATCGAGTAATTGAGTTCAACTCTCTAAGAGCATTAATATCTGTGAAATAGGCTAATCAATGCAATGAACTACCAGGAGCAGTTCATTCAACAAAGTCATACTCTACATACAATTCCTAAAAGCTATCACCGCAATCGGAATTATATTGTACTACTTGTGAAAAGGTTCATCGACGATTTCGTATCTCAAAACCTAATTCTAGTTGTAGATATGAATATAAAATATCCAATCTTAATGCAATACATCAATCATGCATTCATACGCACAGTAAAATAAGAACGATGATGAAAAGAATATTTATAACTCCAAAATCAATCAAAACGCATGTTTGTAATATCCGACTACATCCCTAACCAATATAAAAGTATTTAGCTAGACATAGCTTTATTGAAATTAATAGAAAATAATAAAGAAAATAATATAAAAACCCTTGTTCGCGGCGCCTCGAAAATCGTGCTGAAAACCCTCGCCGTGAACAATAACTTCCCTTCCAGAACTCCTGCGTGAAACCTCCTGCCGTCCACCCCCGGCGTCCGTGAACAGTCTCTGTGCATGAAGTATATATAGACGTCTGAATTAGGTATGGAAACTGATTTGGACCTATATTAAGTAACTAGGCCTTCTTTAAGAAATTGGGCCTGTTTTCCAGGAATTGGGCATGTTTTTAAGGTGCCCCTTAATGCTGTGCTGAGGTTGGGAATAACCGGTCGGCCGCTTTTATATCCTGTGTGCCCTACCTTGTTTGTGAGTCTTTTGAACCTTTCTTCTTGTATTCGAGACCATTGACTCCGAGAGTTGGCAAGTGATGAATTAAGTTGTAAATTGCTTCATTTTTATTATAAACTTCAAAGTACCTGCAAAACAGAAAATGGTTAAAATAAACAATGTATGAGGCTTAAGTTGACTAAAGTGTATCAATTAGGTACTCTTGAATAGGTGTTTTGCGCACCTATCACCAACCATAGCAGGCAATTTGAAAACCCTAGAATAGGTTTACAGTCGTTTTCTTCTTACTAACCTCAATTTTTAAGCATACATGATGAAAAGCAACTACCATTTTTGAAATCGGTTTTGGCGTGCCAAAGTTTTGAAACCCTTAGTTGATGATCTTACCATCTGATGATTTGCTCATAAAACCCTTAAACATGCTAAAGCCTTGAAGGATCTTTTAGATGCTTAAGGTACTGGAGCTTCTTTTACAGAACAAGCTTTTGAAGATCTTTTGAAAAGACAACAAAATATGCAAAAAATTTGAAAACCCGAAAAATCACAGGCAAACCCTAAGTTGTTTTAATCAGTCCCTGTTTCTAGCGCCAAAATGTACGAGTAGAAAAATCTGCATAGGTACATGAGGTACCACAGCCATCAGATCTACTCATACATACAGTTATTTAACATGATTCTGTGGTACGAAGATCATAAGAACAATACCGATGATACACAAAAAACAATAATCAAAGACTAAATGTGTGAAGATTTGTATTTCAATGAGCCAGAGGAGATACAGACCTAATCCCACTCTTGCCGCTTAGGTTCTACCCAAAAGAATCCAACCCTTACAAAGTTTTCCAAGCTCGCCTTATATAGGCCGAGCTTGGGTGGTTTACAGCTAATAAGACAAGAGACTCAATTGTGGTGGTGTCAGTCCTTGTCGAGTAAGGCGGTTCCTTCGATGGTACTTCCGAAGATGGCTCTGGGACTTCGGTCCCTTGGCGTGGTCCGAATCCCTTTCTTCCAAGTCTTCGCTCGTCGCGTTTGGTCTCGTTCCTCTTTGGTTTGGTCCGAGGCTTCGCTGCTGGTTCCTATGGAGTGGTTAGGCTTCTTGGATTTACGACACGTGTCCCGAGGGGTTTTACCCTCCACAGTTTGCCTCTTTTCTTATCCGAAGATCAAGGAGGTTCGGAGAAGAAAACTATCCTGGACCTTTGTCTTTTTTTGACTTATGTCAGTATCTTTACTTTCCTAGCTGACACATGTCACTTTGAATGTTTTCGAAATCTTCGCCCTTTCTACCCTTTACCGGCTGCGCCGGTTTTGGTGTTTTCCTATTTAAACTTTGTTTGCCCTCTCTTTCCCTTCTGTTGTCTTCTGCAATTATTTTTTGACTTCTCTAACTGCCCCCCTTTGAATCTGCTTCCTTATTCATGGTAAGCTTTCGTATTTATTTATATTCTCCTTTGCTGGTTCTTTCCCTGAGTTTCCCTTTGTTTGTCAGGCCCCTAAAAAGAACATGCTGTCTGGCGGTGAGTTTCCCCGGAAGATGGTAGATCCCCAGCAATTTACTTGGGAAGAAAGAGCCAAGTTCTACGGCTTTAATGCGAATCTTTTCCCTTGCCAAAGTTTGGGAAAGGTTAATTTGTCCCCTGAATTGCTTTCTTCTCATCAGTGTAGTGATAGGAAGTTAATTGTCTCCGGCGAGCAGCTTGGCGCCGGTCTTCCGATTCCGTTATATGACCCCGTGAATCCTCTTTTTTATGAGATTTACTCTCAAATTAGTCCTCCTTGTGGCGTGATGCAACTGGACGGGAATTTTATTCGAGTTATTCGAGAGTGGGTTGCTCGTTCGGATGGCAAATCTTATTATTATGAAAAGCTTCCCGAGGAGCTTAAGCGCTCACCAAGTTTTTGGACTGTCGAATTTTTTTTCAAATACTATAAAGTAGAAAGGAGCTTGCTTACGCCGAAGTCCCCCTGGGGTGTAAGCCTGGGCAAAGCAGTTGATTCTTCACATGTTATGGGCGACGTGGATCTTTCTGGGTCTAAAACGGATACGCTTCTTCGCCATTCTAGCGATGAAGCATGGTTTTCAAAGCCCGTGCTTATCGAAGGTCCTGTTCTTTTTGGCTACGAAGACAAGGAGAAGAAGGTCGAACGAACAAAATTTGAAGAGGACCATAAGCTTTCTGTTGTTGAGTTTTATAAGATTCATTTCTCCGAGGAAGAGCGTAAAAGGTCTCAGGAGAAGATAATTGCTGTCAAGGAGAAGGTATGACGAGGGATATATATATATATATATATAACCCTTTTTTCTGTTAGCTACTTTACTGATGTGGTTTTCTTTTCAGAAGCTTGAGCAGGAAAATCCACAAGTTCAGGAGCAGACCAATCACTCGAGGAAGAGGAAAGAACCTTCGAAGTTGGCTGATGAAAGCGGCCAAGATGGTCTGGTGAGAAAACACTACATGCCTCGGTTATTTTCTGGGTATGGATGTCTGCCTCTGTTTTAGAACCTGACCATTGTGGTCACTTTTTAGCAGGGTGAAGTGCTCCAGGTTGACGATGGTGTAATGAAATTTTCTTTGTGTGACCCAAGTCGGGAGAAACCTGCCATTAGTGGCGTGAAGAAGAATCTTGTGAAGACTATTTCCCGAACTGTTGGTTCGCAGAGACCTACTGTAAAGACTGCTGGCAAAGGTTTAGTTGTTCCTGCCACGTCCGTAGGAAGATCCGATGGGGGTACCAAGGATGAGAAGGTCGAACCTTCGAAGAGGCAGAAAAGTGGGTCTTCGAATGATCTAGTCCTTCGGGACGCTACCTTGGCGACGTGCCCCCAAATTGTTGTGTCAACGCAGGGGCCTACTGCTCCTGTATTTGCTGAGGTCCGGGTTGTTGATCCTTGCCCGTCTGGCATAGGTTTTAATCAATATGGTTCCAACGACTGTTTTGTGGATGCTTCGTTGGGTCAATCCTCCCGATCTGCTTCGGTCCCAGGTTCAGTTCCTGTTGGTTTTGCACGGCGGCCTTGCTCGGCGGAGGAGGCACGGAAGCTCCTTGAGAGAAGTTCTGTTCCTGGTCCTTATGCCGAAGATCTTTCCGAACATTTGAAAGCATATGCTAGGGATCCCCTGAAGCATCCGTTGGATCCTTCAGTAGCTAGGTTTCTTTCTCAAGCGTTTTCTGGCAACTGGGATAGAGAAGTTCTTGCATCGTCTACTCCCAAGCATCAAGCATTTATTGAAGCCGTGAGTGTGTTTTTGCTTCGATTTGTTCTCTATGTATCGTACGTTTCATGTACCGATTTGGTTTTTGTATGTCTTTTCTCTGTAGCAAAAGCATCATGGAATGTACCTGTTGGATCTGACTGATGTGCAAGGTCGTGAGATTACCCGTCTTGATGCGGATATTCAATCTTAACAACAAGAGAAAAGTGATCTCTCTAAGGATGTGAAGGAGTTGGAGAAGCGTCTTGAAGGTGTTGCTAAAGAGCGGGATGGTTACGCAAGAGAAATGGAAACTGAGAAAAAACAAGTTTGAAACTGAGCACCGAGTTAATTCTTAAGGGAAACGAGCTCCGCCTTTCACAAGGTGCTTGTGAAGAGAAGGATGGCAAGCTTGCATCTCTTAACGAGGAAGTTTTGAAGCTCCAAGGGCGTATTAATGGGGAAGATAATCGAACGGCCTTGTTCAGCCGTCAACATGGTAGGTTCTTGTTTAGGAATTTTGGCATGTGGCCTCCCCACTACAGTAATGGCGAAAATGACCCTGATGCTTCCCTAGAGTCCGATAAAGGACTTGTTCCTTCCGCAGATGTTAAGGCGTTAGTAGCGCAACTGAAGGCTGCAAGGGAAAATGATGATCTTGAGGAGATGGGTAGTGAAAGTGGCGAAGCTAACGGTGAAGATGAGAAGAATGGTGATGGACTGTTGGTCGAGAATCCGAGTGAGGACAAGGGTGAGACAATTAAGGGTAATGAGAATGATAATGCCTCTTTTGCTGATTCTGAGATAAATGTCAAAGCTCCTGGCCGATCTGCTAGTACTCCGAGGGTTACTGCTTCACCGATAAGGGGTAGTGATTATCCGAAGGCTTCGGTTTCTCAGGCTGGTCCCGATGTTGTTGCTGGGGAAGATACTGCTATCAAGGAGATTGTTGAGACTGTTTAAGTAGAAGATACTTTGCCCTCGTTTCCCTTATTTCTTTATGTTTGTGTGTGACTTGCTGCAGTTTGTTGCTTCTGAATTTTACTTTCAAAGTGTGTATTTATCTGCTATTGCTTTGCTTTATTGGCTGTTATGGTTACTTGAGGTGCAACTTCGGGGCTTACTTCGATGTAAGAGAGAGTGACCAAGCTAGTGGGGGCGCACGGATCACCCTTCCCAAAGGCTTTAAGTTACTTGCACTAGTTTCGAGCAAACACTGGCTATTGATAACGTGGGCATCCACTTTGCCCTAGTACATTAGGTAGGTACCGAAGATATTTGCTTATCTTCCTAGAGGGCATGGTGGTGCCCTGATAACCTTTAGCCTAAGTAAATGTAGGAGCTTAAAAATGGATGCCCCGTTTCTCAATAATAAAGTAACACGATGGGGGAGTGCCGGTCAAGGCTGAAGCTTAGACATGGCACTTTTCTCTTATCGCGTCCTAAAGTTCGACCCATCCAAATCTTTAACAGCCCCCCCACCCCTGAGGCTTAGTTTTTTAGAGGGGTCCCTCGGCTGCGCACTTTGCTGCTTGTTTTGAGAGCGAAGTAGCTGCCTCGGGGTTCCATCTTCCTCTATAGGTAGATGTTAATTCCATTTATCGTCCCCTCGACGCCCAAGAACGTGAAGTCCTCGTGGTCATTTGGTAGTGGGCACGAATGTATCATCAGCTTATGTAGCCTTGATTCAAGGTGCCCACCGCTAACGGGGTGTCTTGTGGGTAGAGGACCGTGCCATATAACTCGTAGGGCCCTTACGATTTATATGGTCATCGGCTCTGTGCCTGTTATTCGAGGTCTTTATGTTTGTTGGTGTTTTTTGCCTCGGTGTTACATCCTTTTGTTTGTTGGCGTTTTTTGCCTCGGCGTTACAGCCTTTTTGTTTGTTGGCGTTTTTTGCCTTGGCGTTACAGCCTTTGACTAGGTCATTCTTTTGGAGTTTGATTCGGCGTGCTTGTCGTGTAAAATTTTCTTTTATTTCGAGGATACCAAATACATTTTTATGTAAAATATTTCCTTATATATTTTGCATTCCATGCATTGCCGAGTCCCAGGCCATCTTTTTCGTCAATTAGTTTGTATGCTCCTTTTCCTTCCTTCTGTTTGATTTTGTACGGCCCTTCCCAAACTGGTTCCAATTTTCCTGCGCTTCCTTTTTGGCATGGCGGTATTTCTCGTAGTACAAGTTTGCCAGGCTGAAACTCCCTTTCAATTACTTTTTTGTTGTACCCTCGGGCTGCCCCTTTCTGATAGTTGATGATGTGTTGTCGAGCCTCCTCTCTTGCTTCTTCGAGGTCGTCCAATTTTGCGTATATTAAGTCTGCGGAAAGGTTTTGCTCCCACGCTTTGTATTTATCTGTTGGTATCATTATTTCTGTAGGCAACACTGCCTTAGTCCCAAATGTTAGGTGAAAAGGAGTCATTCCCGTTGCTCGTCTTTGGGAGGTTCGGAATGCCCATAGTACGTTGTGCAGGTGTTCACACCATTTCTTTTTGTGGGGCAGTACTCGTTTTTTCAAGTTATCCCCTATTGTTTTGTTTGTCGCCTCTGCCTGGCCATTACTTTGAGGATATATCGGCGTCGAGGTCCCTAGCCTTACGTTGTATTGATTTAGCAGTTCTTTAACCTCGGCGCTGAGGAATTCTTGGGCGTTGTCCGAGACTATTTCCGCAGGTACTCCGAATCGGCAGAATATGTTCTCCCAGAAGAAGGTAAACACCTCTCGTCCTGTGTGATTCCTTAGAGCTTTTGCTTCGATCCATTTGGATAAGTAGTCGGTTGCGACTATGATATACCTTCTTTGTCATGTTTCTGTAATGAATGGACCGACGATGTCTACCCCCCATTTGGAAAAAGGCCATGGGCTCAACACCGAATTCAAGTTTGTTGCTGGTGCATGGATTCGTTTAGCGAATCTTTGACATGGGTCGCATTTTTTAGAGATGCTTTTGGCGTCAGCATGCATATATGGCCAATAGTATCCCTGGGCCTTGGTTCGTTGTGCGAGTGCTCGTGCGCCGCTGTGTGTTCCTGCTTCTCCGCTGTGTAGCTCTTTCATTAGTGCAATGCCATCTACTCGGTGTACACCTTAGCAGTGGTCCCAAGAATGATTGTCGATGTAAGACCCCATCTATGAGTCGGTAGTTAGCGGATCTACTGGTTACTTTGTGTGCTTCCAGTGGATTGCTTGGTAATTCCTTGTTCTCCAAGTATTTCCTTATGGGTACTCTCCAGTCGTCGTACTCTTCTTGAATGGCCATCACTAGCTCCCCTTCTTCGGCTGCTATTGATGATTTCTTTATTCTTCCGATTTCAATGAAGATTATACTTTGATTCGTTACCTTGGAGGCAATGAATGCCAAAGCGTCCGCATGCCTGTTGTCCTTTCTACAGATGTGCCGTATTTTAAGATGCGGAATTTTCGTCATGAGCCTTCTTGCTATTCTTGTATTTGGATAGCGAATCATTGGATTGGTAACTCCCATCCAGTTGTCGTACCACTAGTTGTGAGTCCGTCGTTATTCGTGCTTCCTGAATTTCCATGCTGATCATGCGCTTCAAGGTATGGATCATCGCTTCATATTCGGTCTCATTGTTAGTTGCTTCGAACTCCAACCGAAGTGCGAATACAGTGCGTTCTCCTTCGGGTGAAGTGAAGACTATGCCTACTCCTCGGCCATCGCTGTTTACCGAACCGTCGATGAAAACTTCCCATCTTAGAGGATGGCACTGTTGAAGCAAGTCGTCAGGCCCTTCGTCGTTCTCGATTCCCAAGATTGGCTCTTTTTCTTAGTCTTCTTCTATTGGAAACTCGACTAGAAAATCTGCGATGATCTGTGATTTTAATGCCGTTCTGATTTCGTAATCACATCATATTGTCCAATTTGAGCGTTCCACCTTGCAATTCTGCCTGCTGCCTGGAGGTTTTTCAAAACTGATTTGATTGGTGTTTTCGTTAGTACAATTATTTTGTGAGCCTGGAAGTATGTCCAAAGCTTTTGTGTTGCTACAACTAACGCGAGAATCAGTTGTTCCAATTTGGTGTAGTTCCTCTCGGCAGGAAAAAGGGTCATGCTAATGTAGTATACTGGCTTCTCTGCTTCTTTAGTTGTTACTAGTACTGCACTAATGGCGTCTTTATTCGCGGCTATGTATAGTTTCAAATTTTCATCTTTCTCTGGGCGCTGCAGAGCCGGCAAGGTTGCTAAGTAATTTTTGATCCCCTGAAATGCGGCCTCCCTTTCGTCTGTCCATACGAATTGCTCTCCCTTTTTAGGATGCTAAAGAAGTCTTTACATCAGTCCAAAGACCGCGCAATGAATCTGCTAAGAGCTGCCAATCTTCCGTTTAAAGCTTGCACGTCTTTTATGGTTGTTGGCGATGGCATTTCTCGGATTGCTTGTACCTTTAGTGGGTCTGCTTCGATGCCTTTTTTCGTGACTATATATCCCAAGAATTTTCCAGAGGTCACCCCGAAGATGCACTTTGCTGGGTTGATCTTCATGTTAATTTGTCGCATTTTTTCCAGTATCTCTCGCAGGTCTTGCACATGAGTGCCGGCTTTTTTGCTTTTGACTAGCATGTCGTCTACATAAGCTTCGACGGTCTTTTTCAACCAAGGACGAAAGATATTCTCCATAGCCTTTTGGTAAGTGGCACCGGCGTTCTTTAATCCGAATGGCATTCTGGTGTAACAGTATAGCCCGTTGGAGGTCAAGAACGCCGTATGTTTCTGATCTTCTTCCGCCAAAGGAATCTGGTTGTAGCCAGAGTAGCCATCCATGAAGCTTAATAGCTCGTGACCGGCTGTTGCGTCCACCATTTGGTCTATGCTGGGTAAGGGATGTGGATCCTTGGGGCACGCCTTGTTTAAATTGCTGAAGTCGATGCATATGCGCACTCCTTTGTTTTTCTTTGGTACGATGACCATGTTTGAAATCCAATCTGCGTATTGTATTTTTTAATAATTCCTGTTTCAATCATCTTATTTAATTCGGATTCAACCGCTGTTTGGTATACGTCTGCTAACTTTCGTGGTCTCTGCTTGAATGGTCTTACTGACGGGTTTATATCTAAATGATGACATGCCAAGCTGGGGTCTATTCCTGGCATTTCACTCATTTTCCAAGCGAAGACATCGGCATATTCCCTCAGCAAACCTCTATTTCATCTCGCTGCTCCTTTGTCATCAATGTTCCGATCTTTACAATCTTTGGATCTTCGTTGCTTCCGATGTTTACGTCCTCGGTGGGTTCTGTTGGGGTAAAGTTCGGAGTGTCCTCATTCATGGCACTGGGGTCCTTCGGTGCTTCCTTCGTGATTACTCATTTTTTTCCTTGTATTATTTGATTAATTTCTTCGCTAATCATTTTCTCCTTTTGCTCCATGTACCTTTCTCTTCGGTTGCGCCGCGCGTTTTTTCTTTGATCGATATCTTTTTCGTGGCATGCTTTTAACTCCGAGCTTTCACCTTTGATTTCTCCTATCCCTTCGGGAGTTGGAAATCTGAGTTTCTGATGCAATGTAAAGGGCACTCCTAAGATTCCGTGCAGCCATGGCCGTCCCAAGATGGTGTTGTATGGCGATTCTATGTCCAGGACACATAATGTTGTTTTCAGCTCCATCGACGCTACATACACTGGTAATGAGATGTCTCCCTTTGGTTTTGATGCTCTTCCATTAAATCCATAGATCGTATAATCCGTGGGCACCAGTGGAATTTTTATGAAGTATTCCCTGTAAGCCATTCCGAATAATACGTCTACCGAACTACCTGGATCTACGAGTATTCTCGGTACTGTTTTCTTATTTATGTTTACTGTGATCACCAAAGGATTATTACTCTTCCATCTTTGTCTCTTTTGTGAATTCTTCCCCCAATGCTGCTGCTTCTTGGGCTGACGTTTTCCCTTGTATGAATCATTGAATTGCAATGAGCGGTTTGCGCTGATACTTCGTTTTGTGATTTTATTTTGATGACTTGTCCCGAAGATCCCATTCGCTGCCTCGGAGCTTGGCCAGATTTCAAAGTCATTCTGGTTGTGACCTGTCAGAAGACAAAAAACCCGTGAGGTCCAAGGCGGCTACTGCAGCGTAATATGTCGGTCATGTTGATCTACGTGTTGTAACGGTTTTTTATCGTACGGGTTTTAGCGTAGGTCATATTTAGATATATCCCTAACCATATTTTTGTCCTTTAGCCAGAAACCATCTTTCCAAATGGTTTCTTCGTAAAAGTTTTATTTCCAACTGATGCGTTGTCGAACCGCAACAAATATGTTTCAGTTCTTAACCTTCACAATAAATAAAATAATATAGTGGCAAGAACAGATTCGTTCCACAGAGAGGGATAGGCTATCAGTTGTATTTGAAAACTTAAAAGTAACCATAGGGGATGTTTGTGCAATAAAATAAATTAAAACTAAAACAAATAATTGTAGGAGACAAGAATATTGGTTAAGGGTTCATCTTCAATCACTTAACATGCACTATGAATAATATTTGGAGTTTCTATTTAATCTCTCATCATCAAAATCCCTAGAATACATCATCACGAAAATATCCCGAAATTTCCTAATGTCATCACACACCATAATGATGAATGTGTGAATACTACGTAGAGAATAACTCAACACATCGAGTAATTGAGTTCAACTCTCTAAGAGCATTAATATCTGTGAAATAGGCTAATCAATGCAATGAACTACCAGGAGCAGTTCATTCAACAAAGTCATACTCTACATACAATTCCTAAAAGCTATCACCGCAATCGGAATTATATTGTACTACTTGTGAAAAGGTTCATCGACGATTTCGTATCTCAAAACCTAATTCTAGTTGTAGATATGAATATAAAATATCCAATCTTAATGCAATACATCAATCATGCATTCATACGCACAGTAAAATAAGAACGATGATGAAAAGAATATTTATAACTCCAAAATCAATCAAAACGCATGTTTGTAATATCCGACTACATCCCTAACCAATATAAAAGTATTTAGCTAGACATAGCTTTATTGAAATTAATAGAAAATAATAAAGAAAATAATATAAAAACCCTTGTTCGCGGCGCCTCGAAAATCGTGCTGAAAACCCTCGCCGTGAACAATAACTTCCCTTCCAGAACTCCTGCGTGAAACCTCCTGCCGTCCACCCCCGGCGTCCGTGAACAGTCTCTGTGCATGAAGTATATATAGACGTCTGAATTAGGTATGGAAACTGATTTGGACCTATATTAAGTAACTAGGCCTTCTTTAAGAAATTGGGCCTGTTTTCCAGGAATTGGGCATGTTTTTAAGGTGCCCCTTAATGCTGTGCTGAGGTTGGGAATAACCGGTCGGCCGCTTTTATATCCTGTGTGCCCTACCTTGTTTGTGAGTCTTTTGAACCTTTCTTCTTGTATTCGAGACCATTGACTCCGAGAGTTGGCAAGTGATGAATTAAGTTGTAAATTGCTTCATTTTTATTATAAACTTCAAAGTACCTGCAAAACAGAAAATGGTTAAAATAAACAATGTATGAGGCTTAAGTTGACTAAAGTGTATCAATTAGGTACTCTTGAATAGGTGTTTTGCGCACCTATCACCAACCATAGCAGGCAATTTGAAAACCCTAGAATAGGTTTACAGTCGTTTTCTTCTTACTAACCTCAATTTTTAAGCATACATGATGAAAAGCAACTACCATTTTTGAAATCGGTTTTGGCGTGCCAAAGTTTTGAAACCCTTAGTTGATGATCTTACCATCTGATGATTTGCTCATAAAACCCTTAAACATGCTAAAGCCTTGAAGGATCTTTTAGATGCTTAAGGTACTGGAGCTTCTTTTACAGAACAAGCTTTTGAAGATCTTTTGAAAAGACAACAAAATATGCAAAAAATTTGAAAACCCGAAAAATCACAGGCAAACCCTAAGTTGTTTTAATCAGTCCCTGTTTCTAGCGCCAAAATGTACGAGTAGAAAAATCTGCATAGGTACATGAGGTACCACAGCCATCAGATCTACTCATACATACAGTTATTTAACATGATTCTGTGGTACGAAGATCATAAGAACAATACCGATGATACACAAAAAACAATAATCAAAGACTAAATGTGTGAAGATTTGTATTTCAATGAGCCAGAGGAGATACAGACCTAATCCCACTCTTGCCGCTTAGGTTCTACCCAAAAGAATCCAACCCTTACAAAGTTTTCCAAGCTCGCCTTATATAGGCCGAGCTTGGGTGGTTTACAGCTAATAAGACAAGAGACTCAAT
>JAJJMA010192210.1:0-12171 GCA_023529015.1 Papaver nudicaule | reverse complement strand
CACTTGATTAAATTTTCTTGTCAAGTTTTACTCAGGAATAGACAACCCTTAAACATCAACCAAAGTGATTGCAGATAATCAATCTAAGGATGCAGCAGGAAAAAAAAAATCAATTCGAGAGCCCTTGTATCTTTCCATCTGAGTTCATATTTTCTACTTTTAATATACCAAGTAAAATTAAACGATTTTTATTTCAAAAATAAAGATTGAGGTGGGAACTTAACCATGGTTTGAGAGGTAGGGCAAAAGAGAAGATAATGAATAATAAATAAGGGAGAAGGGACAAAGATCTTTTCATGTGATGGGAAAAGATCAGAGGGAAGAAGATATGAAAAAAACTTCATGATCAAGCGGAGAAAATCGCCAGTCAAAACTCGACGGCCGATGTCACCTCCTCCGAGTTCTCTTTAAATTGATAATGAACCATTTGATCACTTGCTCAAAAGAACTAATAACAAAAGGAAACTTCCATCGTGATCTCTAGAGGTCGTGCCTGACTAGGTCACGTCTCCAACATCTCCAACAAGCATCTGTAGTCTTAAAATTTACTGCATAAAATCTATTTTGTGACCCAAAATACCACCTCGATCATTGTAAAGTATGTCAAAGTACTCAAGTCAAATAATAAAAAATACTTAACGTACCGCGCAAACCAACTATGCCAAAAACGAATACGCACACCGATAATGTGGGCCCTGCAAAATCAAGGGTGGCGGGCCCCACCCTCCCACTTGGTTTTGGCATAGTTAATTTACTCGGTACGTGTAGATTAGTTATTAAATAACAGTGTTTAAAAAAACCACTTTTAACGAGAATAGTCACTGGTCGTTACCGTTCGCAAAAACTTAAGAATAATTAAACTATATAAAACTTGATGGTCAAAATACCAAAAGCATTTTTTCTGTACGTAATTTTATTTGATTTTCAGAAATTATATCTACCTTTAGGGATTCAGTTCAAGATCAAATTCAACAGTGGCGTGTGCACTTAAGGAAAAATTCACAAGAAAAGTTTGGTCCATCATCCCATTTGCCATCATTTGGTCTCTTTGGGAGGAAAGGAATAGAAGGGTGATGGGTAAGAAAAAGAGAGAGGTTGGGCACCATAATAAT
The DNA here is from genome assembly GCA_023529015.1 of Papaver nudicaule. Lineage (NCBI taxonomy): Eukaryota > Viridiplantae > Streptophyta > Magnoliopsida > Ranunculales > Papaveraceae > Papaver > Papaver nudicaule. Next base: position 11,059 of record JAJJMA010192210.1, on the reverse strand, counting down.
TGTAGTCAATAGCGTAATTTACAGATGGGGATGAATTTTTTTTGGTGGTTTAGACGCTACTAACCTGTTTGGATACATACCCAGAAGTAACTTTTTGACTTCTGGAAGCAAAAAAGTCAGAAGTTAGTTTGACAACACAATTTCAGAATGACTTCTACAAGCAGAAAAGTTAACTTTTTCTGAAGCAAAATGTTTTTGCTACTGACTTTTGGATCCAAACAAGCTATACACCTTAAGATCAATTTTTGGGTGGTTTAGACGCTACACCTTTAAGAGCAAGCACTATGGTGCCATTTTTTTTTGTGTTTTTTACTCAAATACTAGGTCTTAAAAAAAGTGTTCAAAACGCAACTACTATGGTTGAGAGGCGGCCACTAAATGGCCGCACAAATTTGGGAGGCGTACACTGAGTGTACGCCCTGTAGTCAATGTTTGACCTTGACAATTTTGTATTTGCTAAAATGATTATATCCTCCATTTTGTATCAACTTGAACAATTTGGCTTAGTGGTAAAGTATTTTGGGCTTGGGGTACTAGGTCACAGGTTCAAGTCTCTTCTCCTAATGTTTGGCTAAATATATATTAGTGGTAGTATTAATTTACATTAGTCCGGGAGCGGGGCCTTGGGGCCTCGGGGGTCTTGGGTGATTCAGAAACTTATTTTTGCTTGGTTTTTAAAAACGTATTTAAGCTAATTAATCTTCTTTATTTTCTAAACAATTATTCTTCATTACGATTTGATTTAAAGTAGATTTTACCTTTGAGAAGGAGTGATTTATATGGGGTATAATGGTTTATATGTGGTGTAAAGGGGGTGTGAGTTAAAGAAAAGTCAAACAAAAAAAAGTTGAGGGGCGGCCACTCAGTGAGCGCCAAAAATTGGGCGTACACTGACAGGACGCTGGCGTCCATTGAGTGGCTCAGGTGCGTACACTGAATGTACGCCTCTTAAAAACGACATAAAACTTGTAGCACATGTGAGACAACTTTTATGTTGTCTCATAGCTTTTACATACAATGTATGTCATTTTACCTACTATTTATCCAAAAAGTGCACCATAGTGCTTGCTCTAAGGACTTAGTCATTAAAGCATCTCCAACGGAGATGTTATAATTTCCTATTTAAAAGGAAAAGTAGGATTTTAGACATTTTTCTCAAAAATTATTCCCCAACGGTAATGTGAAGAGTCAATGTGAGGAGGCAGTTACATTCACATCCTTAGGAAAATCCTCAGGTTTTAGAGGATCTGAATGAGGATGTGAAGATCTTTTTAAATCCGAAACACAAAAACTATTAGGTTGAATTTTTTTTGTCCAGTTAGATTTCTACATGTGGACTAATTGAGTTGTCAAAAAAATATTCCATTTGTTATAGGGCCTGCGGCCCATGGATGTGCGGTCCAAATGGGTTTTCCCTTCCCTGTATATAAAGGAACCTATGTAATACTATTATGGCTTCTTCCCTAATAAGATTATCCCTAATCACGTTATCAGCACGATTCTCTAACCCTAGCAGCCGAAAAAAAAAAAATTTCTTTCTCGCCAAATCCTCTTTGGAATATTTTCAATCAACACCTGGTTTTATACTTCTTTCTTCCTTCACATGGGATGGGACAACGATCTTCAAAAGAGCCTGTAAAATACAACATTCTGAGGTATGTCTAACCATTACCCTTGATTGCGTGATTAGATCGGCCATGTTCGTCTCTATATAGAGGCTCTTTGATTTGTATATATATCATGTGCAATTTTCATATGTATATTCGATTTATATTCAAATTAGATTGGATGCCGTGTACTGTATGTCGTTTGTCCTATACAGAAGTTTTCTTATGTGGCTGATTTTTTTTTTAACATGTTTTCATACACTCTCGTGAGATATGATGTTATTTTGGAATCTACCCATTTTTATTTTTTTTTTCCCTTCTGGGTGTACAATGGAAACAGTGATTGATTATCATGTCTTGTGTACGTATAGCTAAATCGATCGACAGTTTGCTATATATTTTCTTTGAGTCTTTGATTCTTTCACATGCTAGTCTGTATTTTCCTATGATCTTATGATTATGCTTGCTTATGATTTTTGTCTTCTTTAGGTGATTGATTGTATTAACTAATAGATTTATTGATTAGAAAAACGTTTTCTTTAACTCAATTAATTTGGGTATTAATAAAAAAAAAAAAAAACTTTTTGTTTCCTTTTGTGTATTTATATCAATTAATTTGGACATTAAATTTTGTGAAATCATTTTGCTTGTGAATATTTAATTATTTGTTTGGTTTGCAAACGGTTTGCCGCTATTACAACCAAAAAGTAACTTGGTCAACAAAAATGTTTTTGTTTTCTTTGCTAATAACCATAAAGTAAATTGGTTAGCAAACAGCATACACCCGTTAAATCATAAAGTAATTTAATTAGTAGTTTGAACGCAACTGACTAAGAGCATAAAGAAATTTGGTTAGCCGTTTGTTTATTTTTTTTTTCAATCTGTGTAACAGTTAAAAACCATAAAGAAATTTGGTTAATTAACTTTGATGTCAGGCTTATGATCATCAATTGGACAATGGTTTTTTTTTTCGTGTTACCTATACAACCATACACAAATTTTGTTTTTGTGCCTAGCTTGACCATAAAGGAATTTGGTCTCATGGAAAATGGTACCGAAATTATTCATTTTTGCAGAGAAGGGACTCCTGGCCACACTAATAGTGACACTAATTTCGAGAAAACACCTAAGATCCCGCCAATAAAAGGATGCAGACGGAGTTGCACTTGTTTTAGCGGTGATTTACCGGACCTAAGAATCCCGCCAATAAAAGGATGCAGACGGAGTTGCTCTTGTTTTAGCGGTGATTTACCGGACGTTGGTTAAAGCAATGCAAGGCTAGTACCAAATTAGTTGCGAGCTACAAAATGTACCGGGAAACTCTCAAACAAGAATCTCACTCTGTTGTAGAAAATGATCTTACTCTTGACATCAACTTCACAATTTCATGCTTTCACGGCATAAAGGATGTTGCCACATCATGAATACACCTGAATTTGCTTGTGCCTAAATATTTAATTTTTGTTTTATGGCTTATTAGACGTCATTGTAAATGGTTTTGTTAGATGCTTTAAAGAACGTTATAAGTCTTCTTGGTCTACTATTTTCTTGTTTAGCTAAACATGTTCTTACCTTCTTGAAGTTAGAATCATGGATCATTTGTACGTATTCATAGAATTTATTTTGTTTACGATAATCTGTTGTTTAGCATCTGTATTAGAATGTAAAGGACGTCATTCTAATAGAACAAAAATTCTCTAAAGTACCTGAGATAAATTGTTCATTTGTATGACATTCCTGCGTGATGTACTTAAAGAAATGTCTTAAGGAGAGATCAAATGTCTTTTCTATAGTGGAACCACCTACACTATCCTAAGAAATTGACAATTGTTTGTTAAATTTACCCCTTTTGTGACTACGATGATTGGATCATCAAAAGTAATAATTGGGCAAAGTATAGCTCAAATCTTGTTGCCAGCGGCACAAGGTTTAAATTTAAAGAAGCTCTATAAGCACTTAGAGCTAACCACACCTTGTGATTTTTAAGGATATCAATTCAAATGGCTGACATTTGGACATTCACTGTAAAAATGGAACTTTACGTTACTCCTAGTGAATGCGGAAGGAAGCGCATCTTAGAGAAACTATTGAGTCACTCTAGTGGATTGTACATCACCACTGTTAGGATTATTGAATCCTATATTATTTCCAACGACGAACTGTTGGCCAGTGACTTATACAATCTTTGGCACTACCGACTAGGGAATCCAAGTCGACATTTGATGATCTGTGTTTTAAAGAACTCACACCGACATCATTCTTTCGAGTGAGAAATAAATGGGACAAAATGTTGTTACGACAAAGAGTAGCAATGTGCTTTATAAAGTAACTAAAACACAAAATTTGCTTCTAAAGGAATTGAAGCGCGGTTATTGTCTTCTAAAGCAAGTGAACTGCAATCTTCATTTTAAAGTAACTGAAGCATACCATTTATCCCATTTTCTTCGTTGGCCTTATCGAGGGCATATCACTCATAATGCAAAGCTTTCTCTTTAGCAAAGACAAGATCGAGACCATCTTATGCTAAAGATACCAAAGAAAAAACAATCCATTTTCACGAAGGATACAAGGTGATATTTGTGGACTTTTACATCCAGAATGCGGACCATACAAGTATTTTATGGTTCTAGATGATGCTTCGACCCGTTGGTCAAACTTGGATTGTTGTCCACAATAAATGCTGCTTTTGCAAAGCTCCCAGCACAAGTGATATGTCTAAGGGCTCACCACCCTGATCATATAATCAAGTTTATTGGACTTGATAATGCTGGAGAATCTACATCTAAAGGAATTGATGATTTTTTGTATGTCTAAAGGAATTGACATAGAGCTTTATGTACCCCATATACACTCTCGAATTGGTCTCGCAGAAGCAAACATCAAAAGGTTACAGATGATAGCTAAGGCACTGGTTATGCATTCAAACCTGCCTATTACTGCTTGGGGTTACACCATATTGCATGCAGCTTGACTTATTCTCTTTAGACCCACTCATAGCCAACCATAATCTGCGTACCAGTTGGTAACTGGATATAAGCCTGATTTACATTTACGCATTTTTGGTTGTGCCGTACACGTGCCAATTACGCCTCCACAACGTACTAAGGTGAGTCCACATAGACAATTAAGTATTTATGTTGGATACGAATCCCCAAAAAATATCCGCTACGAAGAACCTTTGACAGGCGATCTCTTTACCGCTAGATTTACGGATAGTCACTTGATGAGACAACCTTCCCGTCGTTAGGGGGAGGTAAGGAAAAGTATTTCCTAAGGGAACGACAGGAATTGTCGTGGTGTGTTTCCCACTTTGTCTCATATTGATCCCCGCACTTCGCAATGTAAATGTGATGTGAAAAATGATTTTCGTTATCCAGAATGCACACTGGTATCGCTAAAGTGACGAGATCAAATATACCAACTGCAAGCGTGCCTGCAAGGTTATATATCCTTAAATAAGGATACACACCATAAACTAAGGTGTTGCAACTATACTCTGTGGAAGTATGGTTGAGGCCGTGGCTCTATAAAGGAAGTTGGAGAGACCACTAGGTTCGATTGATACTCACCTAGAAAGGAAAAAGTTGAGTAAGGCACAATCTAACTATTTATATCATCTGAAATCATCTCATAGAAGTTTCTCTGAACATGTCCATGAATCAAACTGGAGGACGCTCCGAAGTTTTAAATGATTCTAGAGAAATGAAATCCCAATGGATTATGAGAATGCACATGAGTCAATGGAAGGATCATGCGTGCATAGTGATGATATAATTCAGTTGCTCCAGAAGTAGAGCACGATGTGATCGAACCATGCTCTATATTGTTTATATTTAAACAAAGAGCATATTTGGCCTACGCAATCTAGGCAGAACTTAGTTCTTTGACAAATATACAGGTATTTGGTGCGGTAGTGCTAACCGACCAAGTGTAAAGCCTGTGGGACATACATGGTTATTTGTCACAAAGTGTAGTGAGAATAATGAAATCTTAAAGTATAAAGACTCACCTTGTGGCGCGAGGTTTCTCACAAACCCCTGGATCGCTTATTGTCTTGTAGCAAACATCATGATGTTCTGCTAATTAGATTAGCTTGGCAGTTTCAGAAGGATTTGAAATGCAACTTATGGAAGTGGTTACATAATATCCATTACCCAAAATCAAGTAACTCTAAACCACGGAGTGCGTTTACAGTTAAGTTGAAACGCTCACTTTACGGATTGAAGTAATCCGGACGGATGTGGTATACCCGTCTAAGTGATCATTTGATTGGGAAGGGATATAGAAATAATAAATTGTTCCCTTGCGTGTTTTGAAATGAAACAAGTTCCGGATTTGCAATTATAGTTGTCTATGTCGACGATATGAACATAGTAGGTACTTTTGACGAAGTAAGAGAAACCGTAAACTATTTGAAATTCGAAATTGAGATGAAAGATCTTGGGAAAACTCGGATGTGTCTAGAACTTGAACTAGAACATCGAGCTTGTGGAATATTACTCCATCAGTCAGCATATGTCCATAAGATATTCAGGCAATTTAAATATGGACAAGTGCACCGGCTAGCACTCCCATGATTGGTCGAACTTTAGATGTACGTAAAGATACATCCCGTTTATAGGAAGGAGACGTAGATGTGTTGGGAGACGAATATCCCTACCTAAGTCAATAAGCGCATTGTTGTACTTAACACAATGTACTCGACCAAATATCTTGTTCTCAGTGAACTTGTTAGCTAAATGTAGCTCAGCGCCAACGCAACGTCATTGGAATGGTATCAAGAATATCTCTAGATACCTAAAAGGAACCATTGACATGGTTTTGTTCTTATCCCTATGAAGATGCAAGTAGAGTTTTCTAATGAACTTGCAAATTGTATTGTACTCCCATGATTACATGTGAAAAGTATAGGACTAACGGAATTGTCCAACTCCCATGATTGCAAAACTGTAGAGATCTAAAGAACTTGTCTGACTACGTAGGACTAAAGGAAGTGTCTACCTGTATTGGACTAAAGAAGTTGTTCAAACTCCCATGAATGTATTGTACTAAGCAAGTTGTCCTACATCAGGGGGGGCATCTAGTGGTAAGTTGTACTCTTTTTCCCTTCACTGAGGTTACTTTTTCCCACAGGGTTTTGTTACTCAACAAGGTTTTTAATGAGACAACTGCAATACCAGAAGTGCAATCGAAAAGTTGTTGATTATGAAGGGACAATAATCACTTAGTCAACGAAAGTAATCAGGGGGAGACATGGTGAACTTATAAGTCATCACCTATAGTCACTTTCGAAAAGCTCATGACTAATGAAACTGTCTAGAAACTATACCCCAAACAAAATCAGGGGGAGATGCCGACATCAGGGGGAGGATCCAATGATATGATGCCGACATATTTTGATTCGAAATGTGAAATTGTGTTGTACTCTTTTTCCCTTCGATCGAGATTAGTTTTTCCCACAGGGTTTTGTTACTCGACAAGGTTTTTAGAGAGAACACGACCACAACTACACTTGGCGTATATGCTGAATGTTGAAGACTTGAAGACTGGATGGATATTAGTGAACTGCATCGGAATCAAAGAAATGAACGCGATAGCATGTCAAGCGAAACAACTTCCAGCGAGAAGCAAGAGTGTTATTCAGCATGAGCAAAGGCGTACTTCTGGACTTATCGCGTTGTACTCTTTTCCCTTCGTCAAGGTTTTGTCCCACTGGGTTTTCCTTGTCAAGGTTTTAGCGAGGCAACATGTACGAGTCTAACTCAGTTCTAAGTATATTGCACTCTTTTCCTTAGTTCAGGCTTTGTCCCTTTGGGTTTTCCTGGCGAGGTTTTTAATGAGACAATTGACTTAGACACAGTGGTCATCGGAGAGATAGCTACATTTGAAGAACTAAATATGAAGTTGAAAGAGAAGTCACCTACCACGACCAACTCCAACAAAGAAGCTTACGAAGACTCGAGACGTTATACTCTCTATCTTTCAAGGTTTTGTCCCAGCGGGTTTTTCCTTGTTAAAGTTTTAGTGAAGCAACACATTTGAAGAACTACATTCGAAGCACTATATGTGAAGCACTATGTATATAGTTTTGTTATTGAACCGCACAAGGGGGAGTGTTATAGGGCCTGCGGCCCATGGATGTGCGGTCCAAATGGGTTTTCCCTTCCCTGTATATAAAGGAACCTATGTAATACTATTATGGCTTCTTCCCTAATAAGATTATCCCTAATCACCATTAGAGATGATTTTTATTTTTTAGCTAAACTTACGGAATTTTAGCATTAAGGATGTCTTAAAATCCCTGAGCAGGCTTATGTGAGTGTGGTCTGAGCTTGGCTTTGTCCCAAGTTGTAACGTTTTGCATTTCCTTTTCTTAATCAATCAATAAATCGTGGCTTTGTTTTTTCTAATTATGGGTTTGACTCTGGTCTACTTCAAACAGCACTTTGCACTTTGCACTTTGCATCACCACGCAGGCACGCACCTTGAAATTCATGGAATAACTTACGGTTTTGTGAGGCCGACAGGTGATTTATGACTTCTCGTGTAAAGAATTTTAACACGCTTCTAGTGTAAGGGTGAGGTTCTCATGGAGACAAGTAAAAAAACCTTATCCCAGATTACATATAAATTGTAGGTAGACCATAGTGTAACGATTACATAGAACATGACATTAACCATGTCTTCTCCTTCTTCCACCAGAAATGTTTTCGAATTGGGAGCGTACACAGTTTGTGTACTTCAAGTCGATCCCAAAAGCTGTGCAAGAACCACATCTTCTTCTTCGTCGTCGTTACTTAGCCACCCTTTAACAAAATCTCTTTTAATTGCGACGCCTACAGAAAAAGGAGAATTCCCAATACTGGTATTTTTACATGGTTTTCTTCTCTACAACTCTTTCTATTCACAGCTTATCCAACACATTGCTTCACATGGTTTCATAGTCATTGCGCCTCAGGTAAATTTCACTAATCACTTGATTTGTATAGGTACTCTTTGTTAATGGAATTGCAGACATACGTAAATGCAACTCTCTTGCTAATACAATTGCCCTTGAAATCTAATTTTAAATTTTCATTTCGGTATATACAGTTATACAATTGTGCAGGACCAGATTCTAGTGACGAAATTAAGTCAGCTGCAGCAGTAACGGAATGGTTATCAGATGGACTCTCTAGCGTACTTCCACCAGCAGTTCTGCCTAATCTGACAAAAGCAGCACTTGCTGGTCATAGCAGGGGTGGTAAAGTTGCATTTGCTCTGGCCTTATCGTACAGTTCTGCTAGTAAATCAGGTAGCACTAATTCATTAATCAAGTATTCAGTTCTAATGGGTATTGATCCCGTGGATGGAATGGACAAAGGAAAACAAACTCCTCCACCAGTGCTTACCTATGTTCCTCGGTCTTTTGATGTAGATATGGCAGCTTTAGTTGTTGGATCTGGTCTTGGAGAGATCAAGAAAAACCGCTTTTTCCCTCCTTGTGCTCCCAAAGGTGTAAACCATGAAGATTTTTATAATGAATGTCAATCACCGGCTTGTTATTTTGTTGTGAAAGATTATGGGCATACCGATATGCTTGATGATGAAACGAAAGGTATAAGAGGGAAACTCAGTCATTGTACTTGTAAAAGTGGGAAAACTAGAGAACCTATGAGGCGATTTGTGGGAGGAATTATGGTTGCTTTTATGAAAGCTTATCTTGAAGGTGATCCTAGTTACTTGAATGCTATTAAGGACGGCAAAGAAACTAGAAATCCCGTCGAACTTCAAACTGTTGAATTTCTAGTGTGAATAACATAATGGGCATTTCGAATGTGATTGTCTGCAGCTGGAGAATGAGTACATTTTGGGTCACTTGGCTTGCAGATAAAATCTGATCATTCAAATGCCAAAAAGCTCAATGGTGTCACCCGTCCGGTGGTTTGCTCGTAACATCTGTGGTGAGTGTGAGCACTGGAGGATGACTTGCAGTTGCAGCTGGAATGGGAGGAATATTTTCTATTTTTGATGTTGGCCAGCTTAATGCGCTGTCCGCTGTTTTGCCAGCGACAGCAGATAAAATCAATGTCAATCCCCTTTCCAAAAATATTGTAACTCACTTTCAATAAGAATAAAAAGAGAGTTTTGCCTATGCATAATGCAAAAACCAACTAGTGATGGGTGGAGCGGTCCAAGAAACCAAACAATCAGGTTTTTAAGGAGTGGCTGATAGCCCATATTGGACTATTAATCCTAGACATCCAACCCCGCACCAATCGGCAATAGTGACACCACCCCATATGCATTATATACTTATAGCTGAAGCTCTAGTTTAACAATGTGGGACTAATCTTTCGGTGCTAGTTAATTTCTCCTATAACCCTATTGTTAGGCTGCTAACGAAGATTCTTATCCTCCGCCTTGGATCCTATTGCAAGTGACAACAAAATTATCCCAAGAAGGTGCGCGGATTTTTATACTATTATCAATTTCTGCTATTCAGTTTCGTTGTTTAGTGTTTGATTTTGGTCTATTTTGAATTGTTTGGTTTCTTAATGCGCGTATAATACTACTGAGTTTGTTGTTTCTAATGAAACTAAGATGTGATTCTATTTTAGGGTTAACATCTTGAGTACCAGGTGTTTGATCAATGTTCCCTGTAGATGATTTGTCAATAACTGCGGAATATTAGAATTGGTACAGCTCTTCTGTTAGGGGTTATAGTACGTCAAAATTTATCAATCCTGATGACGAAGTTATAGAGAGAAGTTTTAGTACTAGTGCTTTTAACATTGAGGCATTGCAGTGTTGGGTTGCCATCTTTGAACATTAACATTTAAGCAAAAGTAGATTATTTTGGTTTAATATAAGAAAATAGTACAGCTCACCTTAATTTGTGGTCTTGACTCAGGGGGAGTGCGGACTCATTGAATGATGAGCTTCTTTTTTTTGTTAATCCTTCAAAAGTAATTTGTAGCATATAAGTAAAACTCTTTTGAGTTGTATACCCAAGTCTGTGTTTCATATTTTCTTGTTCATCTTTTTGTGCTAATGCAGATTACTTTTGAAGACTAGTAAAGCATCAAAGTAATTATTATTTGAATCGTCAATTCGTGTTTGACGATGAAAGTGTAAGTGAATACCATCATACCATACCGCTGAATAGCTTTGTTCTTTTAGGTCAATTAGTTTCATTTTTGGAGCTTAATTTTGTTGTATTTAGTTCTTACTGCGTATTTATTGGCATGTTATCTTGTGTAGGAAAAGAGCTAATGCAGGTGCACTTACCAATTTGGAGGTGCTCAATTTTTTACAAGCTAGAGGAGCCTCGACAGATCCCACACGAGTAATTGCTCCTGTTTCTCCTTCCGAGTACCAGGTAAGACCTGTTCTGATGATGTTGTTAAGTTCAAAATTATAGAGTAAGTTGGAGAGCTCTTATTCATTCAATGTTTTTAGGCTTACGATTA
>JAJJMA010192209.1:3613-20395 GCA_023529015.1 Papaver nudicaule | reverse complement strand
TAACCATAAAAATCCGTAATCATAGAGATTTAAAACTTCTTCGTCTATATATTAGGAACGGATGGGAGTATTTAATTCTTATTCTTATTCTTCTCTTTTATCTCTCTGTATCTCAACTAGTTCTGTAGTTGTAGTCTATTACTTTTAAAACCCGTCATGGAAGCTGAAGAGCCTGTAACCCCAGTGGGGCGGTTCTTCGTGCAGGAGGAAGTGAATCAGGTCATCAACTGCATAATGGGTGTCAAAAACCCAATTAACATAGAGTCCTTCAAAGCCGAAATAAAAAATTCCCTCCTGATTCAACATCCAAGATTTCGAAGTTTACTAATCAGAGACAAGAATGGTAGAGAAATTTGGGAGAGAACCCAAAATGTAAATTTAGATGATCACATATTTTCCATTCAAGATGTGAAGTATCCGCCGAACAGTATCAGTAGCGATGATGAGATCGTGAATGGGTACTTGGCAGATCTTACTGCAGTTTCATCGCATCTCAGTGTCGATAAACCGTTATGGGAAATACATGTCTTGAAGGATCAAAATGCTCTAGTATGGAGAATCCATCATGCTTTAGGTGATGGGGTTTCTTTAATGTCTTTGATTTTAGCTATGTGTAGGAAAGTTGATCAGCCTGATCAATTACCCACCATCCCCAAGTCAGCCAAGCACAAGAACAGAAGTAGTCGTCTAAGTCGTGAGAACCTATGGGAATTGGTAATGAGAATTTGGTTGAGTTTTGTCTATGCAGTGGAATTGTTTCTTAGGTGTTTGTGTTCGAAACGGGATGCTAAAACCAAGATAAGTGGTGGGCCTGGCGTTGAATTCTGGCCTAGAAAATTGGCTACTGCTCGGTTCAAGTTCGATGACATGAAATCTGTCAAGAATGCCGTCCTTAACGCGGTTAGCAAACTCTTCCTCTTACTCTATTCTTCTCCATAATATCTTGTTTGACTTCACTTTTTTAGATAGTTGTTGAAAACTGAGTTTTGTCCAGATTTGATATGTCTAAAATTGTCACGTATAGTGATTATGATACGATTTGTTTTGGATAGTATTGTTGTTGTGTACAGTAATTCTACTGTAGAATTATTGTATGTTGACACTGTTTTTAAGTGCTATTACAGACCATCAATGATGTTCTCTTCGGAGTAATTTCAGCTGGATTATCGAGATATTTGGATTACCATCAACCGTCAAATTCAAGTAATTTACATTTCTTCCCAGAACGCCATTTAGCCATTTTCAAATGACGGCCGTATTTTGGATCATCACAGCTAATTTGTAGACATTTTTCTTTTAGACATGCAAGAGGGGCTTCGAATCACAGGATTAGGAATGGTTAACCTCAGAAAACAGCCTGGATTACAGGTCTAGTCTAGTCTCTTAAAGGTTTCATTTTTATTTATATTTTGTACATAAGTTGGAAAATAGACCCCATATCCAAATCTATTTCAACAGGATATGTCAGAGTTGGTGAAAAGCAAATCAGTGTCGAGTTGGTGGGGTAACAAATTTGGCTTCATTTTACTCCCAGTTTATCACTATAAAAATGTGAGCGATAACGATCCACTTCAGTACGTAAAGAGAGCTAAAGCTATGCTTGACAAAAAGAAACTCTCTTTAGAAGCTCATTTCTCTTACGCGATTGGAAATTTAGTCATGTCCTTTTTGGGTCCCGAGGTAAACATTTCTCTTACGCAATTGGAAATTTAGTCATGTCATTTTTGGGTCTTGAGGTCAACATTTCTCTTACGTTAAGACAATTCTGAGTTTATTAGTATTTGGTGGAGACTGTGTATCAGGTTGTTTTAATGTGTTTGTAGGTTGCCAGGTTGCTTAACAACAGAGTTGTTTGTAGTACAAGTTTCACGATATCAAATGTCGTTGGTCCGCAAGAAGAGATTATGCTTGGAGGAAATCCAATAACTTCACTTAGAGTAACCTCTACTAGTTTATCTCATGTAAGTATCGTCGTTCCTCACTTGGTTTATTTCTGTTGGTTTTTGTAATTGACTTTGCTTTCATGGATGGACATCTGCAGGCACTCACAATGCACATGTTGAGTTATGCTGGAAATGCAGAAATGCAGATTCTTGTTGCTAAGGACATAATACCAGACCCTCAATTCCTTGCCAAGTGTTTGGAAGATGCATTGCTTGAAATGAAGGACGTTTCTACAGCTTTTATTCAGACGTAATATAGTGGAAGATACGCAAAATATAATTGCGAATACGTTATCATGAGTGAACGCGTACTTGCCACACAAAATAAAAAAGTACAGTTTACTTATAATTGAGATATTTTCCTTCTTGGTTTCTTGCATTTCTACAGACACCCGTTCAATTTAAAATGGAATGATATGTATACTTAGAAGAAAAAAATTAGAAATAAAATTCTGTTGATACTTGATAGCTTGGAAAGAAAAGGCAAGATATGGGCAATCAATGAAATAAATGTCAATATGAACCATTGAAATTGTCTATGATCAAAGTATGACATGCCCCACATTCACAAAGAGATGCCATACGAGAAGAGTTCCAAAAGAGCAAAACAAAATCTCTTCACTGACCCTAACTGAGATACGGCTGCTAAATGTGTCACCATAACTGAGAGCTTCACCATACTTCTCTACTTTTGGTACATTTGTATAGATAGATCAGGCACGTTTCTTTGCTCGACCACTTGAAGGTGCTATCTCCACCTTCTTTGAACCTGGAATTTCAGGCTTCTTTGCCCAAGAAGGAGCTCTATCAGGTTCATAACGGTAATCGTAAAAAAGTTCCTCTCCGGCATTAAGCTTTTGATTAGCAAATATGCCAACTCTGTGATCACCTGCTACCATCATCACCTGCCATGAGGTCACAGAAAACATCATTAGAGTGGACACAGTAAGATATTGCAATTGAATGTTAGAGGAGCTTAAATTGTGAAGGAAGAGAGGATACAACAAAAAGACCTTAGCGTAGCAATTTGGATCAGGAGAATGGTTAGCAAACTTTAACTTGTCTCCCTTCCGGTAAGCGTCAAGGACAAACTGCACCCGTTAAAGAATTTGATAGAATTTAGAGTTAGGGAAAAGAGACACAAAGACCTTGCTAAGAAATGTAAGTTTCTTGATGAAACATGCCTGATCATTCAAATTGAAGAGAAATGACGAATTTTCACGGTCATAAATCTTTCCACGCTTGTCAGCTTCTCGATGTGAGATCAATTCTCCAGTATATTCCCCGAGGTATTCATGTTTGCTGACGCCATTCTATAAAATCGTTGAAAATGATGAGATATAGAATGAAATGCCAAGTGTAAATACAAATTGAAAAGGCAAGCACTTTGCGAAAACTACCTTTATGAATGCTCCCCAACCGGAGACATCTGACCTTCCAAGTAAGACCTGCAGTAAGAAAACAAGCATAATTGTGCACAAAGGTCATTGACTTTTTTTACTTGTACTTTCGCAGTAAACAAGCATAATTGTGCACAAAGGTCATTGACATAGATCTAAGTGCTTAAAATATAACTAAAATTCTGTATAGATCAAATCAGATACAAGCTTCACAAAAAGTACTAATACAGTTGCAATCACAATTACATGCTACCAACAAACATACTGAGTCTGTATTTATTTTTTCTTTGATCAATAAAATTACCCTCTGGGTTTCGTCTAAGAAAATAAAAATAAAACAAATACTGAGTCTGTATTATTTATTACCCTTTGTTGTTGCTTGAGAAGGAGCTTCATATTCCTACATTCATAATTATCACCTCTTTGAGGAGGGCCTCCAAGAGTACCATCACCACAACTAATAAAACAATTCAAGTTAGACCATATGGAGGAAAAACAAATTGTAGCAACTAGAAAAACCAACTCAAGCATAAGCTGAATTTTTTTTTGATTTTGTAACTTTAACGAGCATTAAGAATTTAAAGAAGATTAAAAGTGGTGAAACGTACCCCACCCAACAATTCCTACAAACATCTGGATCACATTCTCTACCTGCAGCAAAGCATGGGCATTGTCGACTTCGACATTGACTTTTAGCACAATGGCAACCTCTAAATCGATTCTTGCAAGTCTTGGAACACCTAGATAGCAAGAAAAAGATGTTAGTAACGACTTTTAAGTATGAAAATTATCTGGAACATCAACTTAATGCATCCAAAGCAAAATTGAGCCAATGCAAAGACCTACCCACAATTATCAGTCAATGTAAAGCAACAATTACATAGAAGATTTTGATTCGGAAAGAAATGCAAAGACCTACCCACAATATTTCTCGCAGCAGGTTCCTCCCAAATGGCATGTACATTGCTTTCCGCAAGCAGACTGGCAGTTACAGGGATTGAACTGCTTACACGGAAGATCCTTCCTCTCAATAATCCGCTTCCTAAAAGCATGGTAGGCTGCACTGTACTTCAAACGACGAACTTTACCTTTCCTACGCATAAACCTTGATCTTGTTCGACCCTGAAATGTGCGTATTTATAGAAATGGTTTTAGCTGTTTAGGCAGTGTGCAAGTATGCAAGTATGCAATGAAAGGTAGAACAGGCATCGAGAACTAACCGTAGCATCATTGTGGTCACCCTGGGAGTGGCCCTCAGCAGAATTTGAACCCTCGGCCCTATGACAAAGCTTACTTTCGGTGAAAGTCATGTACCGGAATACCTCAGCACATGTCTTCATGCCACCCAGAAGGTTCCTTGCAATTAAGCAGCTGCCAAGATTAAAAAAAAAAAATTATAAGACATATAACCACAGTTTGCATATTCAAAATTTACTGAAAAGGGTGCAGGATCACAAAGTCGCGTTCAAATCCTTAAAAGTGAGTGAGAAATAGAGAAAATTTATTGTTAAACTTCTTTATTTACCTATTTTTCCCGAAGATCTCTAATCCTTTTAAGTAAAGGCACTTCTCGAAAGTGTTCCATGACTTATCCCCCTCGTGTTTACACATGTTTTCATCAACAAACTCATCTTTTCTCGAGGTATCATCATTGCCCACCACAGGTGAGCCCTTAATCATTTCCTGACATGGTTTGTCCTGGACTTCAACTGACAGTGGTCCATTCTGAGCCTGACATGGCAATTCTTTCTGGCCTGACTCTTTAGATGGAGACATCACCTTCTGTTGCGAAGAAGAGATAGCATCCTCATTATCCTTACGAGAACTCGACCTGAGCTTCCTATCCTTGGTCCAGGGAGATCCATCAGCAATTGAGTCAGAATCTGAAGTCGACAGTTTCTTTGGTATTTTTTGCATGCAACTAAGAACATGCTCAGCAACTCGCTTGTTATTTCTCTTATGAAGTCCCTGTGTATTGGCAACATTATTGTTAGGCGATGAGGACTGTTGGGTGGATAATTTATCCTTCTGAGGTCGTATCTCTGATTCACTGCTTTCTGATATGTTTATTGCATTAGAAGAAGCAGTGTCACTCTGGTTAGACTTTGTTCTCATTCCACTGAGCAGAGCAGTAGCTTTCTTTCGGCGAGAAGTCTGATGACCCCCACTACCAGATGAAGCAATTGCTTTATCTTCAAAACCATCAGGCATGGAACAACTACCAGTAGCAACACTCTCTGACTTGATCTGAAAGAAATAGATTGTGCATATGTCACAATGCTTACTGAGTTTAATTTGTTTGAGAAATGCATAAGCAGCACATAGTATCAATAAAAAAAATTAAATCACATCATCACATATTAATCCATACCAGTTGATAGCAACAGCTGCCACATGGTACTTTTTCAGAATCTGGAGGGCGCCAGGGTAGTTGTTTCTCAGCCTGCCATTAATTGAGGAATATTATTAAAATATATAAAAGAAACCATGAAAATTTAGACACTGTTTATCCCGAAACCAGCTACTTACAGGAAAAACAAGATCTTGGGAACATCCATGTAATCTACAGTCAAACACCTGAGTGGAAAAACAGCACATCAGAAACTTAGTACATGCAACGAAAACACCACAGAAAATATCCAGAAAAGGTTGATAAAAGAACAGATCTGATGTTTACCAGGCATCTACGGCAGAAAAGGTTGTCAAAAGAATCCAGAGCCGCATCTAGATCTTTATCACAAAATATGTCCTCAATTCTAGGCTCATTCTTTAAATTAGCCTTCTCAGAAGAATCCACAGGGTTTTTTCCATTCAGGATGTCATATCGTGCCTGTATAAGATGTTCGACGTGTGTTCATACCTCTGTAAAGCCAGCACAAAATGAATGGGCGATGGCTGGACTAAAGTTATTCGTACTAACAGTTCTTGTCAGATTAGATGAAAACCAGTTGAAGGATATACTGAAGACTACAAAACAAGTACACAGCCCTAATGAACCAGTTTCATCACGTCATCTTATGCCGGCATACCTTAATGTCAGAGGGTCTTCTAGAAAAGCATTGAGCAAGTGAATCCAGCACACCAACAGATAAACCCACTTCTTGAATGGCATTCCTGACATATCAGAGAAAAGCTGAATAAGACTCTTTTAACGAAAAAAAACTTCCATACTCACTACTTTATTGACTTTTATTAGTTATTCTGCAAACCAACTTGAGAATAAAATCTTCCGTATTGCCAAATTCTTTCTTGTCTTCTTCATCATCAACCACTTCTTCTTCACTGTCGCTTGCGATAAGGGCTTCTCCGCCAATTTGATCATAATAGATTCTCCTTCGGCCAACTACAGACTGATCCTCGGTCATCCTTTGATTTCTGCACCAGTGTAACAATAAATTAACATACATATATTGCAAGATCATTAAACAAGCAGCGCACTAAAAGACTTCAGGAGCAGGTAACTGGATGCTCTATAATGGCAACCTCAAAACTAAGTAACTACTATCAATAAAAAGTACTAGCTGGTCAAAATGATCTGAGGTAATTTCTCTATATGCAAATATCAGCGTTCCAATAGAGATATGCACACTGCAGCCAGTGTACTATTGTAAAACTTGGCACACAGACCTCAAGCCTACACATAAGATCCCCCAATCAACCTATTTCTCCAATCCACATCCATATCCCTTAAAATTGTCCAATTTGCACCATCATACCGACACCTTAAATAGTTGCACCGCCTTGACATAAGGGAAAAAATTTATATTTATAGGACTTTTATCATTTGCAGTCTTAGGACTAGCATCATCTAGGAGTGTTATGAGATAAATAGTATCGTGTCGACAGAACTTATGCTAACATGCTGAGTTATTTTAAAACAACGAAATAACCATAAACCAGGAAGTATTGGACATACACATCCATGCAGAGTTGAATAAACACCGAAGAAGTATAAAACATGACATATACCTATCCAGAAATACCCAAGTAGTATATGGAGGTATCTTTGAAACTTCAGCAAGCTTAACAGGACGAGACAAATTCTTCATTCCAAAACTGCTCCCAATAAGAACAGCCGAGGACGCATGACTTTCTTCGTCGTCACTAAATTCGTTTTCCTCCTTAGAACCATTTAACGTACAAAGTGCATCTTGCTGCCTCTTGGTCAGTAAATCAACATGATTATCACCTTCGCAAATTGTACTATTCCTTCTCATCTTTGAAGCACTATACATATCGTTCGTAATAGCAATCAATTTCTGCCTATTCTCTTCCATCTTTTTCTGCATTTATTATCAACATTCCAAGAGTGAGATCTGAATCAATTTTACTCAAACGAAAGAAACCACAACTAAACCAAAAACATTTTGAAAGCACCTTTACAAAAGCACAACGATCGATAGCAACTTGTTTCTTCAGGGATTCAAGAACCAATACAATATCTCCACCAGCATTTTGAGCTGGCTCTTGTACTCCATTCATCATCTACAGAAAATCAAAAAATCAACAAAAAAAAAAAAATACGTGTAATGAACAAAATATAAGGGGTATTTTAGGTAATAAAAAGTACTACCTGAATATTATCCATAGATTCTGATCTACTAACAGAAGATGACTTAAGCTGATGATGTCATTTACAGGAGCAATAAATTACTGATTATTTCTATTACTCAAAAGATTTACGATTTTCAGTAGTTTGAGTAAATGACTGATTCTTCTTTGTTCATCTCAATCGTGTAATGCAATGTAATGTTGAAAGAAATCGTTAACCCTAAGGCGATGAGGAGATGAAATTAGGGGTTTTGAAGGCCTAATATGACCTTCAAAAAAAAACCCTAGAATGGCGGACTAAGCTGAAAACCCAAGCTTGGTCGTCTGTGAGGGTTTTTAAATAGTGTAGAAAAACAAAAGAAAAAGAAAAGAAAAATAACGACGCGTTGTAAGGAAAAACAGCGCACGCGCTATTTGAGGGATGGATGTGAAGAATCGTGAAAGAATGATATTTAGGGGGGAAATATGCGCGTCAGTTTTTGAAACCTTGCTATCTCACGCGCGCTCAAGTGGTTTAGAATCTTGCCTCACGCGCAAGGTGGAATGAGCTTATTTTGTACCCTGACCTTGTGCTTCTGTACTTCTAAATTCATGGTGCTTTGAGACAATAGTATTTTGAGATCTTGATTGTTGATAATGCTATTAAGGCTTGCCATGCCAGGCTTCTTGGTGATATGGTATCCACAATAGTGAAGTTGCCCGAGTTTTAATATTGTGGATGCAACGTTGATAGCCATTTAGGTGAGACATTGTTATAGCAGCACCTAACTAGTTTTCATGGACTTCTGATCCATCTACACGAATAGGACCACTTCTTTACCAAACAAAATAAGGTTAGCATTCTACAACTACCAAGGAAGAACCAATTAACTCTTTGGGGTACTAATCTAGGATAATAACCAATTAACCATAGATCTTATAACCAGGTGAAACTAGAAACACCACCTGAGCAGTCAGGTTTTTGAAGTGAGTTTGAGATTGGTGGCAGGCTTATGGTATGGGCAGAATTTTAAACAAGTGAAAGAAGAGACAAAGTTCTCTGGAAACCAGATTCCAAATTCAGTAAATTCATGAACTAGGATAGATTCCTGAGAACCGTTAATGATTCCATCCCTCATTCATCTTATGGAGTCTAAATCTGCCTCAACAAGTCAAGTGGTTTTCCTTTCTTAAAACTATTAGCAAATGATAAAGACGGTGAAGTGGGTAGTAGTGAATGTTTTCTTCATATAGGTTGAGAAAAAAAAATGTAGTACCTTCTTTGGTGATGTTTCAGGTTTTGACTTCTTGTTGCCGGATCCTAGGTTTACGCTCTTGTCAGAAGGTTTAAGAATATGAAATGAAATAGTCAAAGTTGCGTCCACATTCATCACAGCTCCATAATTGTCAAACTCCCAGCAGTAATTTGGAGCAGAGAATATGGTAACCAACTTTTGGGCAGTAAAGAACTCATACCCCCCTTCAACAACCTAATGACAATTGTAAGTGAGATAAAAACGTTGAATACCATCAAACTAGTTATGATAAATACTGGGAATGGAGCATCTTACCTGGTGAGCTCGGCAAATCAGGTCGATGTCATGGGTGTCAAGAAATTTAGTTAACCTATCAGAACCAAATGTACAGGATACACCATTGTCATTCTCACGCCAACCATAGAAGTCTTTATCAGGATCAGACCAGAGTAGATCACACATAAGACCCTTGTCTGGTACATCCACCGGACGAGGTATATCCCTAATTTGATCAAAGTTCTTCAAATGAGGAGACAATCCACCATGCACACAAAAGATTTTTTCATCGATTATCGCAGCTACCGGTAGGCAGTTAAAGCAGCCGCAAAAAGTCTTCCAAAGGTGGACACTAAACCTCCTCTTACACTCATCATAGAATCCATATAAATGCTTAATAGAAGCAGATTCGTGATTGCCTCTGAGTAAGAAGAATGTATCCTGATATTTAATTTTGTATGCAAGAAGAAGGCAAATGGTCTCTATGCCACGTTCACCTCGGTCTACATAGTCTCCCAGGAACAAGTAATTTGTCTGAGCAGGTGAACCACAAGAGTCAAAAATACCGAGAAGATCTGAATAATGGCCACGAATATCACCTGTCAAGTCAGACAACTAATACTCGTCATTGTTTCTCATGATAATACAATTTTGTTCCAAAAATGTGAAGGATAATAATCCCACCACATTGATTATAACCCCTTTCGAACTCTAAACATGATACTTTGGTTCAATTCGCTCATCCACATGAACCAAATGATACTGAATTTGTATGCTTCAAAAAAAAATGACACTGAATTTGTGCCAACTTTTGTCACCTTTCCATCTAAAATACGGGCAAGAACGCTATTGGCAAGCAACCCTTAGCAATAATATCACTTAGTGGAGGATCAACACTTCAGATTTTTTGCTCTTTTCTCCAAGCTACTGGATACACTTATATAAGGCATACCCATTTGGATTTGTTATACAATATGAAGATATGAAATACAGAGTCTCCATGTTCTGAAAATATCTTTGTCCTAGACGATTAAGTCAAGTTCACCAGAAAAAAGAACCCATCTTTGTTCAACTACAACAAGAACTCAACCCCTAAAAAGGTATAATTTTTTTAACCAAAAATTTCAAAACCACAAAAGTAAAAAGGGTTTCTTTATAATTCTTCAAACCGTTATCTGTAGTACATTGTTTAAGAAAATGCACTAACTACTCTCTCTAGTAAATTCAATGACAAGACCTAGAATAACAAGCGAAAAATAAATAAATCAAGATAGATCAAAAGAGAAAAGAATGAAGCCACAATATCTTACCACAAACTTTGATCGGAGGTTGAAGTTCAAGAACAATAGGCTGATTAAGAAAGATTGAAGTTGAATATCGACAAAGTTGTTGAATTTCTGATTCACAAAGACGGTACCTTTTATTTGTTCTTCCGTCTGTAACATTAAGTAGTCTCTCTATGATATCATTCAATAAATTTTCATCCATTTTTGTTTTCTGATCGTAAAAAAACCTAATCTACTTCTCTTCTGTCCAACTTAAACATGAAATGCAATGTGGAAAGAGATCATAAAACCCTAAGCAAATGAGAAGTTGAAAGTGATGGTTTTACAGACTGAAAACTAGGCTCAGTTGTCTGAAATAAATAGGGAGAAAAGAAACAAAATAAGGAGGATATTTAAGTGAGCCTATTGAGTGTGAAAGTTGCTAAGGAAGCTTTTTAGATTTGGGGGGGAATTTGCTGAAGTCACTCGAAAACTATGTCCCATCACGCGCGCTGGTTTTGATTTGATAGACCAAATGAGCTGGCACTGGTGCAGACTGCAGGGCGATACGATACGATTCGATTGAGCCTTTACTCCATGACCTATTGCCTATTGGTCATCTAGTTTCTAGCCCCGCTTCAGACAAGGTTTTATGACATGCATTTACAACATAAGTCTAGATCAACCGTCTAAATGGACACTTAAAAAATCGCACAAATATGTTGTGCCACTGCCAGATCTGCAGGGGCCTAATATTTGAATTTCATTTGTGTTTGTGCAGGTGCGGGCAAGAATGTATATGGTACAATTTGGAACGGTTTTAACCTGTACTAGTACCAGAATTGTAGGGAACGGTTTCTAGATTTTCTAAATTGTTCCATACCATATGCCAACGGTTTTATTTACCATGGAACTGTCACGGTTTGGTATAAAACCAACGGTTTACCAAAACCGTTACTTCTGTCGGTTCGAATAAACTGACAATTCAAATTTGACATTTCCTCAAATGAGATACTCATTCATACTTCAAAAAGACAAAAATTTGTCCATACTTCAAAAAGAGAGTTTAACATTTCCTTTAGTTTATGGGAAAATCCATATGAAAATGATAAAGCAATCAAGCATTAAACAAAATGCACAAGTAAGCATCCATTCTTACAAAATAATAAGAACAATAGTTACACCATTTCGTCTTCTACAATCTAGATTAGACGGAATACATTTGATTTTAAGAATTATATCTATGGCTACTATTAACCGATTTTTCCAACGGTTTACGGTTTGGTATTTATAGTTCACCATTACCATACCAATATCAACGGTTTTCACAAAATAAAAACCATGTCATGCCATTAGATAGATGGTACGGTTCGGTTTAGGCCTAAACGATTTTACTGTTTGTACCATGCTATGTACCCTATGTGCAGCATTTAATTTGTTTACAACCATGGTTCTTCTGTTACAAAATTCACGAGCAGTGTCTCATTGGACTCATGTAGCACGCAATGGAATTTAATGGTTAAGATATAAATTAAAAACTGGTTGAAAGTGAGAAACAGTGTAATGATTTTATGTTTTACAAAGTTTTCCGACACGAAACATTACACGTTTTTCGTTGGATTCAAAATTATTATTTTTTTATAGTGAACTATCCTTTGAAGATATTTTTTCCCCGGCAGTTTTTTTTTTTGTCTCATGAACATGTACATAAGACTACCTCTTCCCTACTCAGGCTCTTGGTGACCTTTCTATTTTTTGTTTTTTTTCTTGTTTGTCAATCAAAAACCCGTGCTACTCATCTGGGTAGCCAGCTTTGAGTACCTGGAGAACACTCGTCTGTCTTTCCCGTCTCTTAGCTACATCGACAATTGCAATATCGGTTTCGCTACAATTCTCAACAGAGTATGGATGGATGATGTGTCTGTAGTGCAACATCTCAAGACTGCTGGACCATAAGCTTTATCTTTTCTCCAAACTAAGTTAGGAATAGTCTCTTTGCTATCATTGTTTGCTAGGCCTAGGCCTTCTTCTCTACTATGTAATAGCAAAGTGTATGGGTGTTGGGTTTAGTTCAACCCAATTATGTAAGACTACTTCCTTCTAAATAATAGACACCTCTTTCAAAAAAAAAAAAAAAAAACTTGGTCTTAGACTCTCTTCCTTTGAAAAGCTCAAAGGATAAGTAGAGGGTGTTTGTCGAGGTTGAGAGCCGACTTGTAGAAGTTGTGAAGCGGCTTCAAAACGAAGTAGCTTCTTGTTTCTAAGAGCATTGTTTTCCCTCGTTTTGCGAATAAAACGTAAGAAGGTGCTTTGGATATCACAAGAAAATTAACTTTTCGATTTAATTACTTAAGTTGAGAGTTACTTTAAGAACATAATTCAATAATGACTTATGTAAGTGTGGATACCCCAAGTCCATTAGGGCCTAGTGGGCTTAACACATATTCAGTTGAGTCTACCCAATTGGGCTTGGGTCCAGACATTTTGGGTGTTTAAGAAGTAAGGAATGGCAATTATGTTAATAAGTGACTAAGAGGACACATGGCAACCCAAGAGTGAAAAGGAGTCTCTATAAATAGGACTCTAAAAAGATCATTGAGGAGGCTTTTGGAAGAGAGAGAAATCAGACTACACTCTTGAGAGAGAGAGAAAGCAAGAGAAATGAGATAAATCGGGTTGTTACCTCTGAGACTCGGATCGGATTGAGAAGTATTACCCTATTCACATTTGGCGACCACACCGGGAGACCGATTTCGAATCCAGCGGAATGCAACCGGCGCTATAAGCAATGAGCGCGCCTCAAAGGAGAGCAGAACGAGTTCCCATACCAGGCGAGGATCTCGTTCTAATAGAGCACGAGCCAGCGGACAGTGATACTGACGATGCGCAAAGGATTGAAAAAGTATCTGTGGGGATCGTGGACGCACCAGCAACCTCGGCGCAAGAGGGTAAAGGAATCACACCATTTGCCGACAGTAACACAAAGGACACTAGTTTGGATGAAATGCGACGGGAATTCGCAACACAGGCGAAAAAACAACAACACTTGATGGCCCTAATTAAACAGAAGGAGGGCGCGTCGACGCAAGAAGATGTCGGACCGACCACCGGAGCTTTCGATGAGCCAAATTTGGCCGGAATATTTGCCGGAAGAGCAAAACTCGCAATCACCAAGGGTTTTCAGCAAGAAGAAGAAGGACCCAGTGCACCAACTGGGAGGATCTCGGAGGAGGACCTAGCTAGATATATTGAAGAACACTACCGAATAGCAAAACAAGACCATGGGTATAGTTCTCTGGACCCCCCTTATACGAAAGAGGTAGTCGCTTACAAGTTCCCGAGTGATTATACATCACCCAAGTTCAAAGTGTATACGGGACAAGGAAACGCACGAGAGCATTTGGGCCGTTTCCTCTCGGCAATGAATCAGCACACGAAGGATGGTAACCTATGCCTGAAGGAGTTTTCAAAATCGTTGTCTGACGTCGCATACACGTGGTATGGCAATTTAAAACCAGGAAGTATAGCAACATGGGAGGAGATGGCGCGCTTATTCCTTAAAAAGTTTTTCTCCGCAAAAAGGCGAGTAACATCGGTCGATTTAGCACGGACGACAATGGGAGTTGATGAAGATCCCATGAAATACATCACAAGATTCCGAAGTCACGCGCTCGAGTTAAGCGAAGAGGTGCCAGAGGACAGACTGGTTGAAATCTGCGTCGGGAAAATGACCGCTACCTTGCGTTTCTCTTTGTCCAATTTTCAATTCCAAACCTTCGTAGAATTAGAAGAGGCCACGGCGCGGTTATCAGATTGCCTTGGGATCTTTCAGCAGGTAAAGATGGAGCAGACGTGGTACAATTCCGTTAACTCACTAAGCGCGGCTATTACTAACAGTGGACCCGCTCCGGGAAACAAGCGACAAGCGCCTTTCCAGCCATATCAAGGCGCTGCACCACAAGGGGTACGAAGTGGAAACAATTCTAACAGTCAGCGCCCAATCCCGGCGCCCATACCTTGTACTAAGGAACAAATCGAAAACCTCGTCGATCAATGGGCAGCTAATGGAGAAATTAACTTACCACCTGCTGTCGTAGATATAAACACTGTCAACAAAGCGCACGAGCGATACTGCCACTTTCATAGAAGGGTAAATCACTCGACCCTTGATTGTTATGGCGTACGAAACGCATTT
Source organism: Papaver nudicaule (assembly GCA_023529015.1). Taxonomy (NCBI): domain Eukaryota; kingdom Viridiplantae; phylum Streptophyta; class Magnoliopsida; order Ranunculales; family Papaveraceae; genus Papaver; species Papaver nudicaule. Next base: position 5,530 of record JAJJMA010192209.1, on the reverse strand, counting down.
TGGAGGAAAGAGAGGGCCGGGGAGATAGATCTCGGACGACAACAAATAGACAAGGATCCCTTGCCCAAACACAATGTCATGATGATTTCTCATGACCCTAGGGATGAGGGATGGGCAGCATGGGAGGACTCCAAGGAAGAGGCATGCGAATTGTCCAGCGGAAAACAGGATTTTGAGGGAACAAATAATGTCGTCTTCCAGTTCTCCAAAACCGTCATTGCACAGCAATTCTTTGACTCCCTCGGGTTCAGTGAAGACCAAGTCAGGGAGGCGTCCCAAGCAATCGCTGCTATAGCAGCGGGGCACCAGGCGTTATCAAGAGGAAGGATTACCTTTGACGACAGCGATATATGCATTCCGGGGGAGCACCTCCGTCCCTTGTACCTCACTGCAACTGTCAATAAGCAGCAGTTAAGAAGGGTGTTCATCGATGGAGGGGCGTCATTGAACCTTGTCTCGGTACACACCTTGGATCTACTGGGAATACCAAGGGAGGAGATCAGAGAACGAAAGACAGTAGTGCGCGGTTTCGGAGGTCACACCCAAGAGGCGATCGGAGTAATATGCCTTATTATGTCCATTGGGCCGATTAAAGCATCAGTGCCCTTCCATGTGCTAGACGATCACACCTCGTTTCACCTGCTTCTAGGGCGTGGGTGGATACGTGATCACCATGTTGTGGCATCCACTTACCATCAATGCATTAAAACTAGCATCGGAGGAAGAGAGTACAGAGTGCCAGCCACAAACAACCCTTTTGGACCCGAGGAGGCATATATGGCTGTAGATGGTGAAAAATGAGAGAGGGACAAGATTGTCAAAACACTCTCGAAACCATGTCTTATTCAAGGCAATCGCCTATTCAGGCTCATCTCTATAGCTCAGAGTGCAACCCATTCCATGAGCCAAATAAACTCTCTATGAGCTCTCTCTTATAACTCCGGTGGGGAGGGTAATATCATAGAGCAGTACTAATGATCTCACCAACATATTAAACCCATTGATCTGCCCAGAGTCAGGCCACTTAATGGTACACGGTGAAGAATCAACAGAGACGCATCCTCGTGGATTTCCTCTTAAACAGAGACGCATCCTTGTGGATATCCTCTTAAATACGACTCAGCACACGAGTCTTGGTGCAAACCTCGGAATATTGAAGCTCCAGGCCGGTCCGGAGCTCTCTGAGAAGCACACACCAGCCTAAAAAGGCCTAAGCGGACCTAATCCCAAGTTCAGGATGGTCTAGCATACCATGGATAAACACGGCATGACCTCAAGTGTGTTGTAGCATAAGCACTCACACCGCGACTAAGGCACAGGCTGCCCCAAAGTCAACCTTGGGCAGATGCCAAAGCCATAAACGCCACATAGCATGGCACCACAAACCATGAGCCACCATGGATTCACAAAATTCAGCCTTGGCCAAGAGGTCAAGGCCATGGCGTAAAACGCCACAAACCTACTTGGCCTTGGCCAAAGGCCAAGACCATAACAAAGAACATAGCCGCAAATAGGCGCCACTACCCATGGCGCCACAAGATGTTTTGCCTTGACCAAAAGGCCATGGCGCCATATTCATGGCGCCACAAGGTGAATGGCCTGTCTAAAACACGGCCATGGCGCCATAAACCATGGCGCCACAAGGATTGCTGGCCTGGCCAAAAGGCCATGGCGCCACTACCCATGGCGTCACAAGATGTTTTGCCTTGGCCAAAAGGCCATCGCCATATTCATGGCGCCACAAGGTGAATGGCCTGTCTAAAACACGGCCATGGTGCCATAAACCATGGCGCCACAAGGATTGGCCTAGCTGGCCTGGCCAAAAGGCCATGGCGCCACTACCCATGGCGCCACAAGATGTTTTGCCTTGGCCAAAAGGCCATCGCCATATTCATGGCGCCACAAGGTGAATGGCCT
>JAJJMA010192196.1:0-18755 GCA_023529015.1 Papaver nudicaule | reverse complement strand
ACGCCTCTTCCTTTGTAGGAGAACACCGCTGACTGATACCGCTGTCATCATACTTCACTTCTTATGGATGCCCTCCTTAATACAAATCTTTTCTTAAGTACCTTAAATTGGCCTAAGGCATTTTCTACACCTACACATGAAAAGGCAAACTACTTAACAGATTTAGTTTATATTCCTTAGGCAAAAGTAAGAACAAGTTCTCACAAGGAACCAACTAATTCTCTTTGAAAGAATTCATGACGAAGTCATTGATTTCCTTAATATCTTGATCTTCATTCATGGGCATAGGAATATCAAACTCGAATTCCTTAGTCTCTTTTGTAGAGACTTTATGCACTTCTTTCATAAGCTCTTCTTGTTGACTCACAAGAGCTTGTTGAACAGCCAGAGTTTTTAGAAACACTTCTCCAAGAGATCTTAATTCTCTCTTTGTTTCTCTGCATTCTTTGAGAATGGATGCAATCCTTTGATTCTTCCGAGAAGGCTTTTCATCCTTGTCAGATTTTGATTTCTTCTTCTTCTTGAACCAGGGTTTCTTTCCTTTGTGTTTGGCTGTTTTCAAAGGATCATCTCGTTTCATGGTACCCTTGTCAGTTGACTTAGGATCCTTGCCTTGAGAAGTAATATCAAGGATTTCTACCATGTTGAAAAGTTTCGAATGAAATAAGAATAGACTTCCGATTTCCTTATAAACAGTTCTTTTCAAGAATTTTCGAAGAGATAAGGATCACATTAACTGCCAGATACGATAAGGATTTACCCTAATATCGTTCTGATAAGGCGGGACGGTTCGGGAACCGTGTACGCGAATTATTTTTGTTCTTTCATTGACGTGTCTCACTTTCAGAGATACCCAGAAACAATTTTAACCTTTTGTTTAGACAATCTGATCCCTGGTGATCATGAGTTCCATGGAGCAAGGCTCGACATTACACTCTCTGTCTAGTGACAATGAAAAGGTACTTAATTGTGGGTTATCAATTACTTACAAAATAGATACAAAAAACGAAAAAGACTCTAGGACTTGCCCGACCACATTATGACTTCTCATCCCAAGGGGCAGTGGATGAGATGCCAATCTTCTTGCACTTAGTGCGAAGAAGGTAGAGCATGATTATGCTCTTGATGTGGTATTGAATCTTTTTCCGAACTAAGTTTGCCTTTCTTAGTTCTGGCTCTCTTGAATTTCTCCGCTCCTTGTGTTGCCCTTAAGGAGTTAGAGTGATTTCGATCTTTATTGGCTGCTTCAAAGATTCGAATAACAATCATGAGTCTGTCCGCTTTCCTTTGCAGTTTATTAGCATGCTTGACTTTACGTCTGTACACATGACACTGCTTGTAATCATGTCCCGTTTTACCACAGTAACTGCACTTAACAAGTCGTTGCTTGTGTATTATAGGGATGATTACTTCTTTGAAAGATATGTCACTAGAGATTGTGTCCATGGGGATGGGACATGTTTCTAGTTCTGATTTGGAATCATCCATATCAGAATTGACACATTCTGCAACCAGAGCTATTTCACTTTCTTCATCAGCTGAGTAGTAAACATCAGATAAATCATCAAGTGAGTCTGCAAAGGCTTTCCCTCCGGTATATTTCCTCCGATTGGGACATTCCTCAGCCAAGTGGCCAAAACCTTTGCATTTACAGCATTGTGGCATATCATCATCATCTCCCCTTTTGTTCCCTTCTTTAGGTGGGACTATATCATAGGGCTTAGGAGTTGATGGTGGGACGTTCTTGATGAATCGTTTACCTCTCTTCTTTAGAAGATCTCTAAACTGACGAGTTATCAAAGATATCTCTTCATCAGATTCATTCCCACTATGATTGCCGGAGTCGGTGTTCGAAGTACACTCTTCGTTTACAAGTTCCTTGTTTTTCCAGTAGCTCTAAACCCAATGTTCTTAGGGTTACTGTGCTCATGATCGAAGATTTTTAGCTTTGCAACAAGGTCACTTCTTGTCATGTCTAAGCCGTGTACTTCTTGGATGGAATGTTTCTTGGATTCGTACCTTGAGGGTAATGACCTCAGAATTTTACTCACAATGTCCCTTTCCGGAATAGTTTTACCATAGGTTTGACAGGCATTTACTATCTCAGACAATTTGTGATTAAATTCCTCAAAGGTATCATCCTCAAGCATTCGAAGGTTTTCCCAGTCAGACATGAGGTTTTGAAGTCTAGCTTCTTTCTCTGTTGTATTTCCTTCGAATACGTTCCTTAATCTTTTCCAAGCCTCGTGAGAGGTTTCACATGTAGCTATGTGATGGAAAAGATCAGGTGTGACTGCATGAATGATAGCATTAAGCCCATCATAGTTTTTCTTAGCGGCGCGTGTTTCCACATTAGTATAAACCGCTATGTCTTTGGGAACAGTTTTACCGTCAACTTCAACAGTTGGTGGTGTGTATTCCTTTATGACATAAACCCAAGTTTTGAAGTCTCGAGCTTGCAAAAACAAAGTCATTGCAGTCTTCCACCATAGGTAATTTGTGCCATTGAACTTTGGTGGTACGTTACAAGCTCTTACGCTTTGATCCATGACTCACAAGCCTAGATAAACACAGACAGTTACGTCTTTAATGTGTTCACCCGCTCTGATACCAATTGAAAAAGGAGGGGTACCGAAATACGACCAACTTTTCGTTTGGGCTCGTGAGTCTTATGGTTAGGTTTGGACGATCTCAAAAATCAATATCCAAACCTAGATAACCGGAGTTGTGATATAGGGATCAACTCGACAAAGATGAATCTTTGGAGTAAAACTCTACGGTTATGGATAACGTACTTCTTGTGTTTGCTTTTAATTATATGTCAAAGTTTATATAATTGCGGAAAGGAAAAGCACACAAGACACCATAACGTTTTTTTAACGAGGAAACTGCCTTGCAGAAAAACCTCGGGACCTCGTCCAGATTGAACACCGCCCAGTACAAACTGACTACAAACTCTAGCCTACTATAAGACTTCGGTCTGGGATGTAGCAGAGACCAACTCAAGCCCTCCAAGCGAATTGGCTACTGTCGCACTCCTTACGTCTCTAGATTCCCCACAGATCGTCACGCACTTGATTCCCCCATCTGACGTCCTTTACAGGCCTAGGAGTTGCTTTGACCGCTGTCACAGTCTTGTGTCAGCAATACTGGCTTTGCAACCTAATTGTTGACGTATGATCGAACTGTCCTCTATCAGTTTATCATACACAAGTTGACTTCCTTCGGATTTCTCCAGGTCATACGGAAATCTACTTCACAAATCAGGGCTGACAAGCAAACCGAGTAAGCTATGCCCAATTTGACTCTACCTCAGTTGTACACGAAGAATCAGTTAAGAAACTGTTACAACCGGAGCTAACTAGGTCTTACAACACCGAGTGCAGCCGTGCGTTGCTACCTTTCAACCCTGTGTGTAACATATCAGTTCTTGAATAGCCGTATAGTAGAAGAGACGGACTATGGAATAAACAAGAATGTGATCAGGTTACCAAGGTTACAGGTTAATCCGATTTCAACCAAATAAGGTCTCAATTTCCCACCTGTGCTTCCCAACTCTCAAGAGAAGTCTTTTATAGTCGTAGGGAGTTCCCAGAGGAGCTGCAACCTATAGAGGATGACTATACCACAACAAGCGTTCACCGAAGTGAAAAGAGTTTACGATCACTTCCCTAAGGACCTTCACGTATGCTTGATGCTTGCGGTATTTGTCCGTAGACACCTCTATTTATAGCACTCAATAAGATAGGTTGCTTTGGAATAAAGCAATCAATTACTTGTCCCACAAGTCAAGGAAACCCTAAACTTGCCAACCAAGTAATAGAGATTAATCTCAATTGGAATTCTTTAACATTTATCTGCCAAGTGTTTTGTTAGCTCAAAAACACTTCAAGATAGAAATCCAACAGACCAGAGATAATCTTTATCTTATTGACTCATTGAGGATCGTTAGATGGACCACAATAGATATTATGTGATATACAAGTCCACCTAAGAGATAAAGAAGTTCAGAGTTTAACCTAAGTGAAATTCTGAAAGAATATTCACTTAATCTGAATACCAGCCAAAATAACCGAAACCTAGGTTCGCGAAGGTTCGCGAAATGTTCAGTCACTTTGGAACTCAGTAGAAATCCGAGTTTCTGGTTTGTGTACCTGTTCGTGAACCGTCCACCATTCAGATTAGGTCAAACTTGGATTCCGCTGGAAGTTCTGGGCTTAGCCAGGACTTAGACGTGTGTACGTCCTCAGCTGTAATCCATGGACTCTTGCTCAAGAGTACTCCTTTAGATTCTCCCATATCCAACTAATGATTTGCAAGCAAACCATTGCAATGGACAAATGGTATCGAATCTATCTCATTCATTCTTGTACTCATAGCATTTGTGGGAACAAATACTAGTCATGACACAAGGCCATGTTAGACAAGAATACGATTTCAATTTCTATGATCACTACTAAAGTAGTCGACTATATTTCGAAAGAATAGAGAAAGTAGAATAGAAGAATTTCCATAAAGTCATAACTCCTACTAACCTTTTGTCGATGAAGAATAATTGATGTCTTCTTTGTCTTCACAGTCTTCGTCTTCAAGGTCTCTACTACTTTGTCTATATCCCAATTCCGAAATCTAAACTCTAGTAGGCTAAATCAAGAATTGAGTTTTGACACCTAAAACTGACAACTAGCTTGACATACCAACGCTAGTGGGTTTGACCGGACAATGTCCTAACAAAAATGTTCCAAGATAACTGGAAGAGGGTTTGTTGTTTGAAACCATAACTGTGAAAGGATAAAAATGGCCCAAAAAAAAAAAGATCATAATCTTTAGATCGTGGCTTTCTATGTCAATCCTATAATCCATAGGAGTCTCCAACTACCTGAACAAGATCTTTGTAGCCCACCACGGAAATCCAACAACCTCCATTGCCTTCCAATTATATAACAGCGTATAATGTTGCAAGTAAAAAAGAAAAGCACAGCATAAGTGTATACCGTTAGGGCATATTCCTAAAGAAATAGATATATAAAGCAACAAATGACTGGAACAATCTTAATTAAATGGCCTCACCTGAAAGACAGCGAATCCCCGAAACAGTCTATCCAACATTTATCATGGAGATCATGCACACAAACGAGTACTCTGTACCCCCCATGAAAATCCAACAACTTCTATTGCTTTTCAACCATATAGCGGAATATAGTGCTGCAAATAATAAAAAACCCCATGATAAGTATATACCAAATGGGAAGATAAACACGAATATGTACCATGACACTACACAAAATTAGATGACTTATAATTAAGTTCGTCCTTGTAATAAAGTTGACAACAATTCAAAGAAGACTATTTCAGTTGAAGCATCAGCTTCAAATCAAACCTAAGTAATCATACCACCATCACCTCCAGTAACAATAGATCCACCACTAACAAGAACAGGTCCAGCCACCATTACCTAAGCTACCATGAGAAACACCAGCAGGTGCAGACCCACCATCAAACTACCACCAACAACAATGACAAGCTGACACCAACCTCCATCAATAACATCTCCACCCACTACCACAAAGTAATTAACAGGACTTCCAACCTTCAAATAATTTTCACAAACTAAATCCATACAACTTCAACAAAACAAACTAAATTAAACCGAAGAATCAAAACCCTAGAAAATACACAAAACATAATCCACACCCATCAAAGTTAGGGTTTATACCTCAACTGTTGTCTAGTAGATCTAAGAATAAACCAGACAAGTTTGAACCCTACAAAATCACCATATTAATGCAGATTTCAGTTCAAAACTAAAAAAATACTCAACTCTAGTAAGAAATTAAAATCAATACCTGTAGGGAACATCTGCTCAAACAAAGATGACCATATCAAGCCATGAGTGTTCCAAAGGGTAGCCACGGAAGCCTTCACCTGGTCAAGCCTATCTTCAAACCAAGATCAGATCTATCTTGAGTACATAATAAGCTATTTGTTTAGAACAAGAACAAAATTAACTAAAAACACCTTAATTTCATAATCGACTGAAAACCCCTAATTTAAAATCGAGTATAAAATCCCCGATAAATCTTAGATCCAGTAAATAAACACCTGTAGATGGTGAAAAATGAGAGAGGGACAAGATTGTCAAAACACTCTCGAAACCATGTCTTATTAAAGGCAGTCGCCTATTCAGGCTCATCTCTATAGCTCAGAATGCAATCCATTCCATGAGCCGAACAAACTCTCTATGAGCTCTCTCTTATAACTCCGGTGGAGAGGGTAATATCATAGCGCAGTACTAACGATCTCACCAACATATTAAACCCATCGATCAGCTCAGAGCCAGACCTCGCTTGATGGTACACGGTGAAAGATCAACAGAGACGTATCCTCATGGATTTCCTCTTAAAATACGACTCAATACACGAGTCTTGGTGCAAACCTCAGAAATATCGAAGCTCTAGGCCGGTCTGAGCTCTCTGAGAAGCATACACCAGCCTAAATAGGCCTAAGCGGACCTAATCCCCAAATTCAGGAAGGTCTAGCATACCATGGATCAACATGCCATGACCTCGAGTGTGTTGTAGCATAAGCACTCACACCACGACTAAGGCACAGGCTGCCCAAAAAGTCGAGCTTGGCCAGATGCCAAAGCCATAAACGCCACATAGCATGGCACTACAAACCATAAAAAAACCATGGATTCACAAGAAATCAGCCTTGGCCAAGAGGCCAAGGCCATGGCACAAGGCGCCCCAAATTTACTTGACCTTGGCCAAAGGCCAAGGCAATAACAAAATAGCCGGAAGTAGGCTAGGCCTTGGCCACAAGACAAGGCCGTGGCGCCATATCCCATGGCGCCACAATAAATAAGCATTGGCCGCAGGCCAAAATCGTGGCGCCATAATTCATGGCGCCACAACAAGTTAACGCCAAAGGTGCGTCCCACACCTGGCCAAGGGCCAAAATCCGTGGCGCCATCATCCATGGCGCCACAACAAAGCCAAGGGCCAAAATCCGTGGCGCCATCATCCATGGCGCCACAACAAAGCCAAAGGCCAAAACCCGTGGCGCCATTATTCATGGCGCCACAACAGGATGGCCTTGGCCAAAGGCCAAGGCCGTGGCGCCATAAGCCATGGCGCCACCACAACTAGCGCTAAAAGCGCGTCTTGAACCAACCTTGGCCAAAGGCCAAGGACGTGGCGCCATGAGTCATGGCGCCACCATAACCAATGCCAAAGCGCAATCAAGCACTTGTGGCCTTGGCCAAAGACCAAGGCCACTCGACATTACACCATGTTGGTCACGACAATCAGTCGTACAACCTTACTCAACTCAATTACGCAATAACCGCGTATCACTCACTCGAGATATCAAAACATCACACGGGGGATAACTTTAGGGGTATTGGTCTGGCGGTCTACGGCAGTTGAAAGAAACTGATGGAGATAGTGGGAAGTTAAGGGAAGATGGCACGAGTGGGCATGTTCCACACGACTCAGGCAGTTACGAAAACCAACGCATGTCCTCCACTCCTCCACTCTTCCACGACTTCCACCTTCTCTGTCGAGAGATCATGGTGAGTTCAAACTATAAATAGAGGCTTCCTCTATCTTCCAAGGCAGAACGTTCAGAACAACTAGAACACCGAGAATATCCAGAAAACACACAGAGCCTCAGAGAAAACACCTGAGAATCTAAACTCGTTCTAGCCTTTGGAGATTTCCAGTCGACTTCACGACGGAAATCTTGAACTCAACACCCAAAAACTCATCTCCAACCTGATCTCAAGTTTCTTCGATGTTTCCCTCCCTAGACCAACCTCTATCCTCTCTGTGACCGAAGCAAGGTGGGAACGGCCATCCTTGGTTTAGGCTTGCCTTGTTCGACTTTGATCTCCGAGCACTACGAAAGTACCCAGAGACGGTACACTTGTTTTTGCAGGTAAAAACAGATGGCGACCACAGTGGGAGATCATTCTCTCGGTCCCAGAATGTCATCTATGAAGAAGCGTCTACCATGGGAGATGACGGCGCAAGAAACTTCCCCTTCAACACCTATCATCTCGGCTACACCCAACACCCCACTAACAGAGAAGCAGTTGGTGGAGCCTTGCATCAACGGAACGATTCCCGTATACCGAGCCCTCTTGGAGAACGACCTTCTCTGAACTCCATGAAGCTGCGAAGAGGTCCGTCACCGCACCCGCTTTGTTGGAAAGAACCATCACCCGAACGAGGGACGAATCGCCTATGGCCGCACACCGCAAGAGCGGCAACCAACCAACCCGAGAAGCCCCTCGAGCCTACACCACCTCTTCTTTCCCCAGGAGGCAGCAGCGAGGTCCACCTCTATAATATCCATGCTGAGGGAGAGGACTCAACGACTAAAGTATGGAGAACTCATTGAAGAAGCTTCCACAACGACAGGAAGAGAAATAGGGAGAACACCTCGCTGAGCACCAAGCACAAGACCCCCACGGCGCGAAGCGCGATACCGGAAGGGGACTTGCAACAACGACAAGAAGGAATTGATCCACCAAACGACCTCACGCAACCAACTTGGAAAAGCTACTACGAAATTGAGAAAGGAGGTGGCGCTACCTATCTACACCGACCACCGTACCCGCACAAAGGACGGAGGAAAGGCCCTGCCACGGAAGGTACACATCCAAAATGCACTAATTCAGCTCCGGGCCCCCCAAACAAGAACGTGAACCAAGGAGGACCACATCAACCGGAGATGCGGAGACGGAAAGCCAGATCAGAGATACCAGACTACCCGGTTCCCGTGGAGGAGGTACTAGAATTGCTAAACTCTCGGATCCATGACGAGGTAATCGAACTCCCTTCGACTCCACGCCCTCCTACAGCCGAAGAGGTAGCAAACCCAAGATCTTCCAAGCCAATGAGGAGTCCTGGGAATTGCGCGTACGAAACAAGCGTTCACCTTCCCCGAGAAGCCGGTGAACGAGAGAGTGGAAGAGGTGATGCGAGACTCTCTGTCTCTCGAAACCACAGTGAAGAGACGTGTTCACAGCACTCAACACGGTAGTATCAGAAAAACTCCTACCCTTCAAGGAAGTCAATGAGCAGACGATGTCCAAGCAAGGGCAGCCAACGAAAAGACAAAGCTGGGGACTTCTCACAACCACCCGCCTGTCGCATGCTGAATTCTCGAAGACACTCATCGACCCGGGATTCACAGTGAACATCATCTCAGCCAAAACTCTCAGAGACGCTAACATCCCTTGCAGCAGAGCCATCCATGCCCTTGCCATCATCAAAGGTCCTGACGGGGTCGAAGTACGCACTTACAGGTGGATCGACCTTCCCGTCGAAATCGCCACGATTCCAACCATAGCGGAGTTCCACATTGTTAAGGGAGTCCTCGAGAGCGACATGATGCTGGGACGCCCATGGATCTACAACAACCAGGAGACGCTCCCTCTGGAATTCGTGGAGCGTTTTGTACAAAAGAGCAGCAAGGCGCCTGCAGAACCTAGGGGAGTCGATGAGGACCCCCCTCGATCAAGAAGGTACTCCGTCCACCCCTCTCTTATTTGATAGCCTACATTCACCGAGTCACCGGGGACTCACCACGAGGAAAGCTACTCGAGAGGAAAACCCTGGAAAACCGGCAGTAGACATCGGCACAACCGTAAGAATCTCCATCAAAGCCCTTCCGGAGTCTGGAGTTGTACGTGACAAGCTACGCAACGACAAGATCCGAGGAGAAGGCGAACTCATCCCCTACGACGTACCACCCGAAGTCTTAGAGACCATCCCAGGCTTCAAGGAATATGCAGAACTGTTCAACCTCAAACGAAGGGCAGGGAAGAACGCAGTCACATATGCTACCACCCTAAAGGAAGAGGAAGTGCCAAGGACGCCAACCTCAGAGGTACCAGCCAAGTGTCGAGACGATCTTCCGGAAAGACGGATCAAGACCCAAGTCGAAGTCTCGACTCATCTCAAAACTCTAACCACGAAACCGTCAATAAGTTCACAAGCCAAAGGGACTCCCAGATCTGCTACTAATACGAACACCACAGCGATCCCCGTCTAGGACGACGAGATGATCTCTACTCAATGAGAACCTCAACATGGAGAGAGCCACAACACAGGTACGCCGCAAAAGACGATTTGAAGATACCACTCCAGAACCCAGAGGAGGAGACGACGCCAGTTCATCAGCACTGACTAACGTGCCCACACAGGGTGTAGAGGGCCCCTTCCCCAAAAAGGGGAGCATCGACACCACCGAGTACTGAGGCTCAGAAAATTCCCGGAGCCCCACTGGCAGAGCCTGCACTTGAAGACTTGCCTCGCCTGCACCAGCACTACCGGAGAGGACCAAACTCCTAGAAAGCGAAGAGGCTTGTGATGCCGACGACGACGTCAGCCTCATCCACGAGCCGTACAACAACAACTTACCTTCCATGAGTACCATCACCAAAGGGAATAAGAGGAAGAGTCCAACTACAGAGGCGACACACCCGGAGCATACGACTTCGATCTCACTTCGAAGACTTCAGGTGATGGTATGGGTCGAAGAAGATCACAACACGAGCCACGGCGCCCCAACTATTGAAAAGGGGTAAACCAAGCTCATAATACACATGGCAACGAAGGACTTACCAACAAACACTGAAGGGACGAACAACTCCATCATCACTAATAGGATGACAACGAGACATTGGCGTTTCCAGAGTTACCACTGCAGCCAGCCAGAGACTCCAAGGTTTGAACTTTCAAGACAAACCTGAACACGAGCATGTCCAACAACCCAAGTCTGCTACTCGATCGAGATAAACCCCTGGAGAACCAAGAGGAGAAGGCGCATCTCTATCTCGTCCACACCAAACTCCCTATCCAAAGGACACCTCCCTCATGGGATGCTCCTCACTGGAGCAAGCTCAGACTTCAAACCAACGAAGCCGCAAGGAGACTCGCCAGCAACCAGACGACGGGGTATCGACACAACTGGCTGAAGGCATACTACGCCTAAACGAAACCATTACGAGAAGGCCGACAAGGAAGACTGGAGAACCACAGCTCGGCGAAAAAAAAAAATAATGTGGGCGTGGCGCCCCAACCCATGGCGCCATGGGATACCACTACCCGTGGCGCCACAAAAGATGAGGGAAAGCACATGGGCGTGGCGCCCCAACCCACGGCGCCACACATGTATAAAAAAAAAAAGTCACGACGCCATGGAACGCCACTACCCATGGCGCCGAGAGAAGAAAAGAGAAAGTGAAAGAAAAGGAAGTCAGGATTTGAGATCACGACTTTTTTAGCGGACAGTGAACTACCGAGCACGATGAAGGAAGGAGACAGAGCATGATCCTACCCAAGCAAGTCCGCAACCCCGTGAACGAAGGGAGCCGACATCGCCAAGCCCAGAGACACGGAATGCGTGGGGACTTAGGATGCAGATCTGCAACCACAACTGCGAGGAGTACGAGGACTGAAGCCTATACAGGATTCCCAGACTCATCATCCTCGACGAAGTACTGGAGCTATTAGACGCCTGAATAAGGAAGGAGCAACCGGATTACCCCGACCCGATAAGTCTCAACAACTAGGAAGAACACTCTGCCTCCTCGTCTTCGAAAGGCCAATACACATGTGTCTGCAAGAGGGAAGGCGAACTCAACAAGAGGCGCTGATAAAATATCAGAAAACATAGCTGGGGACTCCTCGCCACCGACGCTCTTCGCCCCACCAAGTACCGATAGCAATGCCGGCCGCCACGACCCGAAAGGAAACGTGAAGTAGGTGCTCCCTTGTATCTGCCAAAGCACTTCATCATCATGGGAAGAGCCTACTCGACCAGAGATGTCCATACAACATTGAACTACCCACTACAGATCTCTCGAAGGAAGGGAGACTCAAGGGAAGGACTCTAATCAACACTATCGCCCACAACCTCAGCGTTAGAACTATCAACCAAGTACGGTAAACCATATTGTGTAGAAATTATCTTATTTTGGGTCTCCATGGAGCAAACCTACTCTGGAGACGAACAAAAACATGCTCACGACTGCGTACCAGATTCGCTGTACGACAACCTTCACGAAAACGAGCAGCGCGGAAGATCCGTAAAAGATCTGAAGGTGAATTTTGGACAACATCTTCCTTCAGGTGTATTATGTTACGTGTAAAATTTTCGTGGCGATCCAATCCGTGGATCAAGAGATATGGCGCAAACATTGCAGCGCACCAAAAGCAAGTAGACTGAACTTACATACGAAACCAAAACAGTTGCTGCGGAGAGCTCGTGAGGATTCCTTGGGTAAAATTTATACACAAACTCCGTTTTAATGTCTACAACTTTGTGGTAAAATTTCATGCAATAACTCCATGTGGTTTGAGAAATATGGCGTAAACATTGGAGAGAAGAAGAGCTGTCAGAATTTCCTGCGCCAGCAACTTCCGTCGCGAAGAAACCACTGATTTGAGAAATCCACAAGGGATCTTGGAGAGATTTTCGGACACAATCTTTATATGTATGTCTCCCAATACATACTAAAATTTCGTACCAATCCACCAAGGGGATTTGGAGATATGACACAAACCCTACAGCACACGCGAGACAGCGATCAGGAATCGTGTACAAGACCACGCCGAGTACTGCGGAAAATCTACGAGGCGCCTCGAAAAGATTTTTGGACACAACACTTCCCTGGATGCCTACTACCACGTGTAAAAATTTCATGGTGATACAACCAGTGAGTCAAGATATATGGTGCAAAAACCAAGAGACGTGCAAGACGCAGTTTACAACGAACAGACTATGGCGCAAAGCTCGTAGCACCGACATCCACGACGCTACCAAGACCATGGAGACACACCCCAGGGCGCCACATATCATGGAGCCACACCTCATGGCGCCACATCTCATGGAGAGACACCTCATAAGCGACGATATCCTCCTGGAACTTCACTACACATTAAAGACAGCAAGCAATGGACGCGCCCTGCTGGAAATTACGCCACCCAAGCTTGCACCGAAGGCACTGCTCAAGAAATTGGCTAATTGCATAACCATTCTCCAGGTGGAGATGATCAAGGAGAAACAAGGACTTGATCTTGACAAGAAGGAGGAAAAGCTCTCTGCTAAAACGGGTAAAACCTCTCCCTTCTTTTCATTTTCTTGGCTAAGACCTAGCCTATGTATGTATTCACATGCATGACACTGGGGACCTCACTAAGTGTAGCGTCCCCTTCTCCGGAAAGGCCACGGCACCGCAAGAGCTTGCGGAGCCACAAAGGTCGTGGCCCATGAAACCTATGGTGCCACGAATAACTTAATGAACGAATAACACCAGCGACAACACGAAAGCATGATCTCGCATCCATATGGGTTTAGAAACCCTAATAGCTCCTTAGTCAAGTAGAGCCGAGAATCGACCAGAGGATAGGCCTGCGAGGCCTGTAGGGGCTACACCTAGAAGCCCGAGCCTCGGGAACACCATTGTCCCGTTAACGAAAAACCTGTTTTAGCAACATATACGTACTTACATATGAGTTCGCTTTTAATCCATTCCATGAGACCCTGTGCTAGTATTAAGTGGAAAACCTCAGACCATTGTCATCACCATCTGAGTGCTTAGCATGAAACATTTCTGTTCCACACTAACCAGGGGACTTTCTGTAGATGGTGAAAAATGAGAGAGGGACAAGATTGTCAAAACACTCTCGAAACCATGTCTTATTAAAGGCAGTCGCCTATTCAGGCTCATCTCTATAGCTCAGAATGCAATCCATTCCATGAGCCGAACAAACTCTCTATGAGCTCTCTCTTATAACTCCGGTGGAGAGGGTAATATCATAGCGCAGTACTAACGATCTCACCAACATATTAAACCCATCGATCAGCTCAGAGCCAGACCCGCTTGATGGTACACGGTGAAAGATCAACAGAGACGTATCCTCATGGATTTCCTCTTAAAATACGACTCAATACACGAGTCTTGGTGCAAACCTCAGAAATATCGAAGCTCTAGGCCGGTCTGAGCTCTCTGAGAAGCATACACCAGCCTAAATAGGCCTAAGCGGACCTAATCCCCAAATTCAGGAAGGTCTAGCATACCATGGATCAACATGCCATGACCTCGAGTGTGTTGTAGCATAAGCACTCACACCACGACTAAGGCACAGGCTGCCCAAAAAGTCGAGCTTGGCCAGATGCCAAAGCCATAAACGCCACATAGCATGGCACTACAAACCATAAAAAAACCATGGATTCACAAGAAATCAGCCTTGGCCAAGAGGCCAAGGCCATGGCACAAGGCGCCCCAAATTTACTTGACCTTGGCCAAAGGCCAAGGCAATAACAAAATAGCCGGAAGTAGGCTAGGCCTTGGCCACAAGACAAGGCCGTGGCGCCATATCCCATGGCGCCACAATAAATAAGCATTGGCCGCAGGCCAAAATCGTGGCGCCATAATTCATGGCGCCACAACAAGTTAACGCCAAAGGTGCGTCCCACACCTGGCCAAGGGCCAAAATCCGTGGCGCCATCATCCACGGCGCCATAACAAAGCCAAAGGCCAAAACCCGTGGCGCCATTATTCATGGCGCCACAACAGGATGGCCTTGGCCAAAGGCCAAGGCCGTGGCGCCATAAGCCATGGCGCCACCACAACTAGCGCTAAAAGCGCGTCTTGAACCAACCTTGGCCAAAGGCCAAGGACGTGGCGCCATGAGTCATGGCGCCACCATAACCAATGCCAAAGCGCAATCAAGCACTTGTGGCCTTGGCCAAAGACCAAGGCCACTCGACATTACACCATGTTGGTCACGACAATCAGTCGTACAACCTTACTCAACTCAATTACGCAATAACCGCGTATCACTCACTCGAGATATCAAAACATCACACGGGGGATAACTTTAGGGGTATTGGTCTGGCGGTCTACGGCAGTTGAAAGAAACTGATGGAGATAGTGGGAAGTTAAGGGAAGATGGCACGAGTGGGCATGTTCCACACGACTCAGGCAGTTACGAAAACCAACGCATGTCCTCCACTCCTCCACTCTTCCACGACTTCCACCTTCTCTGTCGAGAGATCATGGTGAGTTCAAACTATAAATAGAGGCTTCCTCTATCTTCCAAGGCAGAACGTTCAGAACAACTAGAACACCGAGAATATCCAGAAAACACACAGAGCCTCAGAGAAAACACCTGAGAATCTAAACTCGTTCTAGCCTTTGGAGATTTCCAGTCGACTTCACGACGGAAATCTTGAACTCAACACACAAAAACTCATCTCCAACCTGATCTCAAGTTTCTTCGCTGTTTCCCTCCCTAGACCAACCTCTATCCTCTCTGTGACCGAAGCAAGGTGGGAACGGCCATCCTTGGTTTAGGCTTGCCTTGTTCGACTTTGATCTCCGAGCACTACGAAAGTACCCAGAGACGGTACACTTGTTTTTCCAGGTAAAAACAACACCCAACTAAGAACAAAAGTTGAACATCTATGACAACAAAGAAGAGAAATAGACCTAGGGTTTGTGAATATATACCCTCAAGAAGTTGCAGCAGTCTTCTTCTTGTTCGTAAACTAGGTTTTTTTTTTGATTTTTTTTTTCAATTTCTGGTTTGAGGTTTTGCTTAAGGGTTCACAGAAACTAGGGTTTTGATTTATGGATTAAAAAAGTTTGACGTTTGACGATTTGGATCAGGGTTCAGAGTTTTCTCTGTGAGAAAAGATGAGGAAATATACATGAGTTGTTCATGTAAGACGCGAAGAGGTGAGAAGGAAGATAAACGAATGGATAAGAGTTTCTAAAAGAAAAAGAAAGAAGATAACACTAAATATAAGAGAAGGAAATCTAATTTCCGGTAAAAAGAAAAAAAAGCCCATGCATATGCAACGTTAGTCAACGTTGCCATAACGTTGCTTAATTAATAAAAAAAAATCTATTTGGAGCAACGTTTTTAACGCTGCGCAACGTTAATACATGTTGCCAAGGGCGTAACGTTAATAGACGTTGCAGATGCAAAAAATAAAACGTTGTAAATCAGGCCAAATGGCGTAGTGGTTGACTGAGCGATGATCTATTACAACCTTCTCATGGGTCAAGGCGGATCTTTTTATTAGCTTAAGCCACTTAGGCTAAAGGTGGTTCGAGAAGATTCGGTTGGAGTTTTAAGAAAGTTATGGACATCATTGTTCGTGAACTTACTTGCTCCCTACTCAAAGGTAGCTTAAACTTTAAGCTAGACCTCCCTTGACGATCAACATAAATAGATGACCTTCTGCAAAGATAAAATTCGTATCCTCTACACATTATTGTGCATCCTTGCATAAAGGTTGGTCGTCATCGCGAAACCTTTTATTAGGTTACGACTATTGCAAAGCCTTCACTTGAGGATCGTGAGATTTCATCATCCTGGTCCTGTATCTTGGGTCGATTGTATTATACTAGAACAATCAATCAATCAATCAATAAGGCCAAGATTTGATAGAAACTTCGTAAAGCTGCACTCGGTGTTATAAAACCTAGAAGCTATGTAACACAATCACGAACTAGATCTCGTATTAAGTTTGTCATGCATTACGAGGGAAAGTCAACTAGGCTAGATCAATAAGCGTTAGTTGAATAATTTATTTCCCTGAACCTTGATTGAATAAATATTAAAGAGATCCAAAACCAGGCATCCTGTTAAAGGCATGATAGCAACTCTTAGCTATAAATGAACTTAGCTAAGGGAATCAAGTGCATAAGTTTTTGAGGGAGCAAAGAGACGTGGGAGCATAACGGTACCTGAATTGCTTAGAGGATTTAATTCAGTCTCTACTACATTTCAGTCTGAAGTCTGATAATAGGATAGTGTTTGTAGCGGCTTAATACTGTGTGTGTTCAAACTGGACTAGATCCTGGGGTTTTTCTGCTGGATTGTGGTTTCCTCGTCAACAAAATTTTTGGTGTCTTGCACTACTTTACCTTCCGCATTATATTGTTTGTGATTGATATAATTAAAGTATTGCAAAGTTAGTATGTTGATTAAACCTTCGAGTGAATTCATCTCTTTAATTTGAGATTAGCAAGAACTTGTTCTTGTTGGAATTCGGTTCTTGAACAAAGAACTCAACTCAGGTTATTACCTGAATATTGATTTGTATGATCGTTCAAGTAATATAATCAAAACAGGTTCACGAATTCAAAATTTGGTAGTATACTTAGTATGCCCTCCTTTTCAATGTCGATGCAGAGAATCGACATGGTCTTCGTCCATAAGTCCATGATGACACAAAGAGGATTTGGACAAAAGAAAAACACATGAAAATATATTCAAAAATTGACATGACCTTCATCCATAAAACGATAGCGAACCAATGATGATTTGGCCCAACAAAAAAAAACTGATAAAAATAGAGTCAATAATCGGCATGGCCTTCATCCATAAAACGATAGCGAACCAATGATGATTTGGGCACAAAAAAAAAAAAAAAAACTGATAAAAATAGAGTCAATAATCGACATGGCCTTATTTTATTTTTGAATATGAAAGGTTATATTAAAGGTTGGACCGAAGCCCAATACCTACAAGCCTAGGTATCTAGGCAAAGAAATAATAATAAAAAAAAAAACATTCCCGATGCAGACGAGTTTCGAACCCAGATTGCTGGTATTACCACCCAACGACTTTACCACTGTGTACTATAGTGACATATGCGGCATGGCCTTATCGATGAAGGCTATGCCAACGCAAATATGATTTGGTTAAGAAAAATAAAAAAATTAAAGGATAATTTCGATTTTTTAGACTCGTTCGAATCCTATAGCATGTAACCTTGGATGAGAATAAATTCAGCAGCTCCCAGTTAAAATGGAGCAGTCTCAATCGAGCGTTCATATGTATATGCCCCCAAGAGGATAGTCTTTTTAGACTTGTTGGACATCTCTTAACATATAACCTTGGACTGGAATAAATTTAACAACCGTCAGTTGAATTGGGGCAGTCTCCAATCAAGAGTTCGTATGTATATGCCCAAAAATCATATTCGTGATCATGAATATTCTCCATCGATTTAATTAATCTTATCTCTAATCTAATTAAGCATGTTTGTTTTATGATTAACAACCATAATCCTCTGTCTTAATTCATACTCCCTCCGTCTCATTTTAACTGACCGCTTTGACTAAGTCAAAAAAATAAGGAGATTATTTGAATGTCCGATTATACCCATATTAAATATAGAGAGAATAAATGAATTTATATTTTTAAGTAGGAAATAATAAAGAGAAAATATATGACTTTATTTTTGATAACTATAAAAGGAAAAAAAAAATAGATATTGTAATAAGAATATATATTTATGAATTTGTTTCCACTTTATCTGAATATTTTTTAAGGATATATCTGCAAGTTTGTTGGAAAAATACAGATATAATTAGAAGCTGGTTACATTTTTGAGACAAATGAAAATAGTAATGAGGACAGTTAAACTGTGACAGAGGGAGTATATACGTCTTAATTCATATATACCACTGTCCTGTCCTGATTATCATACTTTAACTGGGATAATATATTATATTTATTTTATTAATGGTCGACCAAGCTAATAATTTGCAATAATTAAGCAACTAATCTTGCTTAATGATTAAAAAAGGTTCCCATAAAAAAGGAAAATCCTGATTGAAAATCAGTTGTACACTAGGGTAGGTCCTTGCTAAGGTACTAAAACCTACATTTTGCTTTCTTAAATCCATCAAAGTAGAAAAATATTTTGATCTCGCA
>JAJJMA010192184.1:7460-17760 GCA_023529015.1 Papaver nudicaule | reverse complement strand
ATATATTTATTTTTTTTCTAAAAATATATGTTTTTTTTTTTTTTTTTATGTTCATATATATATATGCACATATATATATGGGGAGACTTGGAGGCGCCACAAGGTGTGGCGCCATGAAAGGTTGGTGGCGCCACAACGCCACCAGGGCATGGCTAGGGTTGGTGGCGCCATGCATATGGCGCCATGTACAGACCTGCTAAAATTTTTTATATATTTTTTACACGGCCTCGGCTTGGTTGAGGCCCAGCTATGGGTGGCGCCATGAATATGGCGCCATATGTGTTTACACATGTATGCATATTTTTAGAGTGGCTTCGTCATTGATCGAAGTCAAGTTGGCGGCGCCATGGCTATGGCACCGCACGCATGCATGCATTTCTTGTGCATGTGCTCTGCTAAGTACTTATGCCTAGGCATTTATGTAATTAGAAAATACGAGTACCGATGACTTACTCGAGTTCCGTTTGTATGTTGTAGAGGAAGCGAAGCAGTGACATTGTTCCCGCGCTCCCTGTTACTGCTGCGCCTAGTTCTGAGGACAAGTTCTTTGATGCGTACAAATATATTGGCAAGAGGACCACTCCGCTTACTAATCGGGATAATCCAGGGGCTCGTTTTCCTCCAAGGTATAATAGCAGGACTAAGTTCCCGTCTCCAGTCGTCACGCCTGGTGAGATCATCAGGTTCTCCTTGGAACGAGGCGACTATGAAGCTTCCTCTGTCGACTTCCGCGGTCCGAGAGCTCCCTTGGATCAGTGGATCCCTTGGTTAAAATCCATGTTGAATGACAAGAAGGTGTATGATATCTTGGAAGGCGTCGGGGTTGCACATGCATTGAAAGCATCTGGGAAGTTGACAGTGCATGCCGATGTCGACGGTGTTGTGGCATTCGCTTCTCGCTGGTGTAGGTCTACGAACACCGCTGTTACAGGCTATGGAGAGGTCACCATTTCCTTGGAGGCGGTATCATCTTTGTATCATCTTCCAGTGCTCGGTAGCCTCCCGCAGGATCAACCGGGGTTTCTTCACGACGCTTTGATCGAGGAAATAGAGACGGAGATCAGTGAGCTTTATTTACTCAACGTTTCTGCCGATGAGAATTACACGAGGTGGATTTGTCACTGGTATTCATCTGGAGGTAGAGTCGACGCTCTCAGCAATACCAAGATCATAGCTGCATTCCTCACGCTCTGGTTGTCACGAGATATATTCGAGGATGATCCTATTGGGACACTAAAGCCCTCCGTTGTTCCTTACGCGGTTTGGCTGGCGCGAGGGATGCCTTTGCCAATCGGGAGTCTGTTCCTTGGGTCCCAGTATGCACATCTAAGTGCTCTGGCTGAGAACATGTCGGGTTCTTCCACGGGTCGCGTTTCATCGTTCATCAACCTCCCCTTTCTCCAAGCTTTCTTGTGGGAACACTACGTGCATTATGCTCCGCAAGGGGGTCTTCCTTCAGATTCTTTGGAGTACGCCAGGATCATTTGGTGGAGTGACAAGCATCCCAGGGACTCAGCAAGGTTGATAGATTTTCTGGACAGAGGTGACTGTGTCTGCTTCCGTCCGTGGTGCAAGGTCTACGATGATAGAGTCTATCAATTCGAAATTGCAACTGAAGGTGACGAAGTCGTTTTGCACTCTGGGTC
Source organism: Papaver nudicaule (assembly GCA_023529015.1). Lineage (NCBI taxonomy): Eukaryota > Viridiplantae > Streptophyta > Magnoliopsida > Ranunculales > Papaveraceae > Papaver > Papaver nudicaule. The sequence goes on along the minus strand of JAJJMA010192184.1, from coordinate 16,114 downwards.
TCGGGGTCTTGATAACTTCGCTCACTACGGGCAGCAGGTGTTCATGTGCAGCAGCGTTTCCGGCTTCATCTTCGGCTTCTATCAGGGAATACTGGTGAGGCAGACATACAACATTGATAGAGCGGCGCGATTTATGGGATTTGATCAGGACGTGCCTTTTGAACGTTCTCTCCCTCCACCTGGGGATGACTTGCGTACGTATTTAGACCCTACCCAGGATCCGGGGAGGAAAGTCGCCTTCTTGGTGGCCGGTAGGTTATCGAAGGTCACTCCTGAATATAACCTGTTCTGGGATCATACGTTGACGGTTCTGGGCAACTTTTTGAAGAAGCTGAATGCGAGCGATAGGCATACTTTTACTCTAACACCTCAGGTAGTCTCCTTTCTCAATGTTCATGCACATGCTTTGCTTTTTCTGCTTATCTTAACAAGATTCTTTCCCCTGGTGGCAGATGGCGCCTCCTTCGTTGATTCAACCTAAGAAGAAGATTAAATGCAACAGGATGGAATTACCTGAGGGTTGTTTCATTGCTCCTTCCCTTGCGGCGAGTTCGTGTCCCTTCCCATCTCGAGTAAGTGACTTTTACTTCGTGGAAGTCCTTTGTCTTATACGGATATACACCCACTCTTCCTTGGTTGATCTTCCTCCTTTGTTTCTGTAGGGTTCAATACCGGAGGGGTGTGATGGTTCCACGGAGTCCCCAGTTGATGATGTGAGGGTTACGAAGGGGATAGATGATCCGATCGATGTAAGCCTTGAGATGCGGAAGGAGGTAGACATCGATGTGAGTCCCGAGGTGCGGAGGGAGGTGGACGAGCTGACTCGTGCCGGTGTTGAGGTTTCTTCTCCTCTTCTTACCGAGGTCCATGACTGCACGCTTACTCAGGTGGAGCTCGTTGGGGTTTGTTGATCTTTCCTCTTTCAGATTTGTTTTCGCATCACCAATGTCACCTAACTGTAACATCGTCTATACAGGAACAGGGGTCGAGAGCCGTGTCGATGCCGTCTCGGAGAACGCGGAGTCGTTAGAGATTGAGGGTGACTTGGAAGACAACGCGAATACCTCTGGAGCTCTCGACGAAATTGTTCCTGATGATCCAGGAACGCCCATTCTTCAGGAACAGACTTCCGAAGACGACGTGGGTACCAGTCCTCCCGCGGTTACCGAGGAAGTTGTTTCTGATTCTGTGGAGGCGGCTACCGGTGGTGCGGACGTGGAGTCTCCTTATCCTGGTGCTGGGGCGGCCTTTCCTTCGTCCGTTAGTCGAGTTCGATCCGGGTACGTCTTGGTGGGTAATTTCCCAGTAGCAAGTAAGTACGAGACATTGTACACTAGTATTTGGAGGAGGTTCGGCCACATTGCCCATGAGAGGGAGCAGAGGTTGCTCTCCGAGTCTATAGTTGATGTTCTGCTGTCGAGGGTGTCCGAGATGGTTGTCCAATCTATCAATTCCGCAGATCCGCTTGATGTCCAAGATTGGGAGGATTCCATCGTCGTAGCTGAGTCTAAGGGTTTCAATGTGGCCTGGTTGCGAGATAGGTTCGAAGAGGCTAAGGCTCGAGGGTCTCTGGAGATCCTCCAGGAGAAAGAGAAGAAGGTAGCAGAGTTGAAAGCTGAGCTGCAGAAGGAGGAAGAGGAGCTGGAACGACTAAGGCTGTCTTGCAAGGGTGGACCTAGCGGGGTCTTGAATGATATTCTCGATTAGGCGTGCTATATTTTTTATTAGCGTGGGGTTCCTCCCTTTTTCTAGCTTTCGTAGGTATTTTCTGTTGGTTGGATTGGGTTATGTCTTTCAAGGGATATTGAAATAAAATGCTTTTCTTAATTAATTTTGCTAAAATGGAAATCCTATCTGCTAATTATGGAAACCTTATCTACTGCACGCTATGATGCGCTGCTTTGGAGGAATGAAAATACAATAAACAGAAGGCTTAGTGTCACCCTTCCTTAAGGTTTTTGGTGAAAACCTTACTAGACTGAATTCGATCTCATAGCCGGTATGGCGGGGGTTGAACCATGATCAGGAAGGAGTTCCTTCACCCTCTGGCTAAACCTTTCCATATATGTGTTCGCGTCCTCCCCAATCTCTTGTTTGAGGTTGAACAGCCCCGCGTATTCTCCGAAACCCGGGATGGTCTCTAGGGCTTCGAGTGGGACGGTATAAGGGATGAGTTCGCCTTCTCCTCGGATCTTGTCGCTGCGTAGCTTGTCACGCACAACTCCAGACTCCTGAAGGGCTTTGATGAAGATTCTGATAGCGGTGCCGATGTCTATCACGGGTTTTCCCGGGTTCTCCTTTCGGGTAGTGGCGAGTCCCCAGCGACTCGGTGCATGTGGGTTGTCAAATACAAGAGAGGTGGACGAAATACCTTCTTGGTTGAGGGGGCTTCCGTCGGTTTCCGCGGGCGTGGTTACTGCTTCGTTGCTCTCCTGTACAAACCGTTTCATGAACTCCAGGGGGAGTGCCTCCTGGTTGTTGTAGATCCACGGGCGCCCCAGTACCATGTCGCTTTCGACTACTCCCTTGACAATGTGGAACTCCGCTATGGTTGGGATCGTGGCGATTTCGACGGGGAGGTCGATCCATCCGTAAGTCCGTACTTCGGCTCCGTCAGGGCCCTTGATGATGGTTGGGGCACGGACAGCTTGACTTCGTGGGATATTGGCGGCTCTGAGAGTCTTAACTGAGATGATGTTCACCGGGGATCCTGGGTCGATGAGCGTCTTCGAGAATTCAGCATCAGATACTCGAGTGGTTGTGAGGAGTCCCCAGCCTTGTATCCCGGCTTGTGGCTCCTGTTTGGGTATCGTCTGGTTGTGGACTTCCTTGAAAGGTAGGCGCTGCCCTGCTACTACCATGTTGAGCGCCGTGAACATATCTTTCCGCTGTGGTTTCGAGAGACAAAGGGTCTCACACAGCTGGTACATTATCTCCTCTACCCTCTTATTCACTGGTTGTTCTGGGAGTGTGAATGCTCGAACGGGCAGAGGGTTTTGATATACTCCTTCATTCCCCAGGTGCAGTTCTCCAGACTCCACCTTGGCTTGAAAAATCCGCTTAAGGGTGAAGCAGTCCCTGGTAGAGTGAGTAGTAACTTGGTGGTAATGACAATACCTGGGGCTTGCAACTTCTTCAGCTGTAGGAGGTCGTTGAGGTGTAGGAAGCGCGATTACTCCGTCCTGGATCCAAGTGTCTAGTAGCTCAAGTACCTCCTTCATGGGGAACGGGTAATCCGGTACCTCTGATCTGGCCTTCTGCCTCCGCATCTCCGGTTGTTGTGGTCCTCCTTGGTTCATGTTCTTGTTTGGAGTTTCCGGAGTCGAATTAGCGCGTTTCGGGTGTGCTACCTCGGTGACGCCTCCTTTTCTCTTCCCTCCTTCGCTGACTGCGCCCATGGATGGCAAGTTGTTGTTGTACTGCTTGTTAACCAGCCTCCTGTCACCACGAGTGGCACGAGTTTCTTCACTCCTGAGGGGTTTATCTCTTTCCAGCAGAGCGGGTGCAGTGGTGGCGGATCTCTTTGCAGCTTCATGAAGTTCGGAGAAGGTCTGGAAGCGGAGGTTCTCCAAGAGGGCTCGATAAACAGGGATCATCCCGTTGATACAAAGCTCCACTAACTGCTGTTCCGTGACGTTCGGATCGTGGCAATCAAGGGCTTGAATTCGGAATCTTTTGACGTAGTCGTTCGGGTGTTCGCTAGGTCTCTGGAACATCCTTCCGAGGTCGGACAGCGTTATCTGCTCAGATACGAAGAAATACTTGCGGTAGAATGCGCTCACCATCTCGCCCCAGGTCCCAATGTTGTTCGGAGCGAGATTGTTATACCAGGTGTAAGCTCTCCCAGTAAGAGACTTCGAAAATTCTTTGAGCCTCAAGACATGGTTGTACTCGTGTTCCCCTAGAGACTCCAGGAACCGTGAGATGTGTTCGCGTGCATTCCCTGTCCCATCATATAAGGAGAACGTGGGTGACATGTAGCCTTTGGGGAGGGCAATCCTCTGGACTTGGTGCGGGTACGGTGGCTGGTGTTGGTGAATGGGCGACATCACGTCTCTTTCCCGGTTTCGTAGCAGCTTTTCCAAGTCGTCTGCCGTGACATAGCGGGAAGGTTGTCCTCGAGGATCTTCCGGGAGAGAAGGTGCTTCGTCATCGCGGATGTGGATAACCGTTGAGCGAGCACCTGTGGTAGCGGCTTCGGGGGTCTCCTTGATTGGTGAACTTGACAGCTTCGAGGTTAGGACCTTGAGACAATCCAGGATTCCTATCTGAGTATCGAACATCTTAACTTGGTTTTCTGCGAGGTCATCCTGTCGTTTGGCTAACTCCTCCATGGTTAATGCTCCCGACACTCCTTTTCCTTTGTCGGCAGCAGTGTTGATTTTAGCTGTGGAAGGAGGGTTCTTGCTGGAGGTGTGGCTCGGAGCGCTGGTAACGGGGGTGATAGGGATAGCTGGGATGACGGGTGTTGAAGAGGGATTTCCTAGGGTAACAGGGGTGTTAGGCGTATCGCTGGATGCAGGTGGGTTGGTAGGTGTCTTGTTGGGGGCTGCAACACCATCTGTTGAAGAGTTGGGGTTCTTGGTATCCGATCCCGACCTTAGTTCAACCATCTTTTGAGCAAGCTTCTCTGGAACCGAGAGAATGATCTCCCACTGTGGTCGCCAACCGTTTTTACCTGCAAAAACAAGTGTACCGTCTCTGGGTACTTTCGTAGTGCTCGGAGATCAAAGTCGAACAAGGCAAGCCTAAACCAAGGATGGCCGTTCCCACCTTGCTTCGGTCACAGAGAGGATAGAGGTTGGTCTAAGGAGGGAAACAGCGAAGAAACTTGAGATCAGATTGAAGGTGAGTTTTTGGGTGTTTGAGTTCAAGATTTCCGTCGTGAAGTCGACTGGAAATCTCCAAGGCTAGAACGAGTTTAGGTTCTCAGGTGTTTTTCTCTGAGGCTCTGTGTGTTTTCTCGGTGTTCCAGTTGTTCTGAACGTTCTTAATGTTCTGCCTTGGAAGATAGAGGAAGCCTCTATTTATAGTTTGAACTCACCCTGATCCCTCGACAGAGAAGGTGGACGTCGTGGAAGAGTGGAGGAGTGGAGGACATGCGTTGGTTTCCGTAACTGCCTGAGTTGTGTGGAACATGCCCACTCGTGCCATCTTCTTGTAACTGCCCACTATCTCCATCAGTTTCTTTCAACTGCCGTAGACCGCCAGACCAATACCCCTAAAGTTATCCCTCCGTGTGATGTTTTGATGTCTCGAGTGAGTGATACGCGGATATTGCATAGTTGAGTTGAGTAGAGTCGTATGACTAAGTGTTGCGTAGTTGCTTTGAACCAGGCCGTATTGCGTGGCTATGGCCATGATCTTGGCCAAGAGTGGGTGTAGCGCCATGGCCCTTTTGGCCAAGGCAAAACCTCTTGTGGCGCCATGAATATGGCGCCATGGCTCATGGCCGTGTTTTGGACATGCCATGTATCTTGTGGCGCTACGAATATAGCGCCATGGCCTTTTGGCCAAGGATTAATCTTGTGGCGCCATGAATATGGCGCCATGGCCTTTTGGCCAAGGAATAATCTTGTGGCGCCATGAATATGGCGCCATGGCCTTTTGGCCAAGGAATAATTTTGTGGCGCCATGAATATGGCGCCATGGCCCATGGCCGTGTCTTGGACATGCCATGTATCTTGTGGCGCCATGAATATGGCGCCATGGCCTTTAGGCCAAGGCATAATCCTTGTGGCGCCATGAATATGGCGCCATGGCTTTGGCATCTGGCCAAGCTTAGCTTTGCGGCATCCTGTGCCTTAATCGTGGTGTGCGTGCTTACGCTACAACCCGTTTTGAAGTCATGGCATGCTTATCCATGGTACGCTAGACCACCCTGAATTTGGGATTGGGTCCGCTTAGGCCTTTTTAGGCTGGTGTATGCTTCTCAGAGAGCTCTGGACCGGCCTGGAGCTTCGATATTTCTGAGGTTTGCACCAAGACTCGTGTATTGAGTCGTATTTTAAGAGGAAATCCATGAGGATACGTCTCTGTTGATCTTTCACCGTGTACCATCAAGCGAGGTCTGGCTCTGAGCTGATCGATGGGTTTAATATGTTGGTGAGATCATTGATACTGCTCTATGATATTACCTTCCCCACCGGAGTTATAAGAGAGAGCTCATAGAGGGTTTAGCTTCATGGAACTGATTGCGCCCTGAGCTATAAAGATGAGCCTGAATAGGCGACTGTCTTTAATAAGACATGGTTTCGAGAGTGTTTTGACAATTTTGCCCCTCTCTCATTTTTTCACCATCTACATCGGGTTATACATCTTTGACGGATTTTGCTCAACTCATATCTCTGAGCAAAATGTTGCGCGGCCATCTCCCTTGTCTCTTGAACCAGACCGGCAACCGGAAGGGCCCTAGCAGCACGGAGTGCAGCGTTTGTACTCTCACAAGGATTTGTGGTGAAAATACCCCAGCGGGATAAAGGACAATAGAGCTGAGTCCACTTGTGCAACTCCTTCTTCATCAACCAAGCATAACCCTGGGGACTGGCTTTCTGTATCAATCCCATGTGGTAATCAAAAGTCGACTGCAGAGCAGTCGTTGCAGCAATCCAGAGGGAGGGACGAAGAGAATCATCGGGAATTTTTTTGTGAAAGGTTTCCATAAAATGACGCACACTCCAAACATGGTTCACAGTGGGGAGCTCTTGTTTCATGCCAGCTTTAAGCCATGTACCTTATCAGTGATTATAAGCAGTTCACCAAGCCGAGAGTACCCCTCCAACACATACTGCCTCAGTAATTTAAAAAACAAGGCGCAATTGCCGGTGTTCTCGTTTTCCACTATGCAATAAGCTAGCTGGATGATACGATTATCAGCATCTTGACAGCATGCCACAAGCAAAACACCCTTGTATACACTACGCAGGTGTGTACCATCTACTATGATGACCGGACGTAGATTCTCCCTGAAGGCTTGGATGGCTGGACCAGAAGCCCAGAAAAAAGCCATGAAAATTCTAGTCACAGAATGTTCATATAGATGGTACACGCAGCCTTGTTTGCGCTTTGCCATTTCAGACCCTAGCCTAGGTAATACACTGAAAGATTCTCTCTGAGTACCATAAACGGCTTCCACTGCTAATCTCCGAGCACGCTGGGCCTTCCACCTTGATACCCATATATTATATTTACTGGAAATATAAATTGTTGTCTGTTTACTTGAAAGGTCGGCTTTCTGTAACACAAACCTCTTTAGCTCTTTGGCAATAAACTTGGAAGAAGCACCATTGTGCCCTAATCCATTGTGCCTTTTCTGAACACCGCATGTGTGTTGGTTGATGTACTTGTTAATACGAAACATCCCTCCAACCTCAGATGCTCTCAGTTCCCACTGGCATCCAGAAAGTGTTCGTGTCTTGCATTTGATGACAACTCTCTGGTAGTTTGACACAGGCCTCACACACTCCCTCATACACCTTATGTGGATTTCATCTACAACATCTCTGAGGACCTCTTTGTTAGGAAAATCCATTCCTACCGCCAGATCAGTAAATCAGGAGGGTGAAAATCCAAACAGACGTTCGGTGTAACCTACGCATTCCAAATTATCTGTGCAAACAGCCGTCGCAAGACCATCATCGCATTCTATCTCGGGATATTGGTGCCGAGTCCGCTTATTACCAGACAAACTTGTACCCTCATTTAATGAGGTGACAGAGCTGGGACAAACCGAGTCTGCAGTAATATTAGGGGATGGGAAACAAGGGTGAGAAACAAGAGCCCTTTGCGACAAGATAGCGAAGGGTGGATTTTCAGCACGTCCATGGACATGACCCTCTTGTGAAAGGGGATCAATGATATGGCTGCCCGCCAAATCAACATTATCCTCCCCCTCACTTTCCTCCTCAGTGGCAAACACATAACATCTGTAATAAGTGTGTGGCCTACCAAAGAGATGAAAAGTGAAGGGAACCAAATTTTTAACAGCAATATATAAACTCACCTACTACTGTCCGGCTCCGGAGAAATTAAACCAGGCACCTCATTGCTGAAGTGCTCATCATTGAGTAGTGGCGTCTCACCTTCATCTAAATCCATGTCAACCTCGCCTGTCAGTATGCTGGCGTATGACCTGACAGTAGGACTACCCATCAGTTACCATTTTACTTCCTACTAAGGGAACCTTTTGGGTTCCAAAACTACACTACCAGGGAGATATTTACCTAACCCGGTGAGGAAATTGCTGGAGCGATTCTAATCGGGATTCTGGGAGGTCATCTAAACCCGCACAATCCAATACATCTGATGAACAATTTATGTCTCCACTAACAACCCTCTCCATGCTCCTATTCCCAATTCGCATAACACATTATAAACCTAATTTATAAATGAAATGTAACTTTTCAAGGGAAATGGGTGGGTACCTTTCGGTTTCCTCGTTATGCTGCTTGGGATAAGTACGCTGTAAGGCCAGAACAGCATTGGTTTCCAAAGGAGGCATGGGGGTGTACAAGTTCTGTTGTGGTACGTCACCGTGTGACTTGGACAAAATTCCAACGCCAGTACCAGAGCGTTTGCGAGACCTGTATCATATTCCCATATAAATTCAATCAACCAAAAAAAAAAAAAAAAAAAAAAAAAAAAAAAAAAAAAAA
>JAJJMA010192182.1:0-10592 GCA_023529015.1 Papaver nudicaule | reverse complement strand
AGGCGGATTATGATTATATATGCGATTTGGTTTGTTTATGTTGTTTTCTAATGATACTTTTGTATAAATTATAAAGAGCCATATATAAGATTATGTTTGTTTAGGTGAATCTGGTTGTGAAGGTTATTTTTATGTCTTGATTTTAATCTAGCTTTGCTTTGATTTAAGCAAGTTATTTTTATGATTATTTGGGCGTTATTTAGGATTTAAGCAAGTTATTTTATACTGTAGTTTATACGACTGTTATCAATTTATTCTAACAATCTTTTGTTTCCGTTTTAAGATCCTTTGACAGATGGAGCCTGAAGAATTCTATGATGATGATCTATTTGAGAAGCAAGAACAAGAGAGGAATCAAAAAGAGGCTGTTATGACAAAGCAGCGTGCCCAAAGAGAAGCCAGAATGGCAAAGAGATGGGTTGCTGGGTCTGTTTCCATGGGACCAGTACCAAAATTACCCAAGGTATAATAACTAGTATCTGTATATCTATATATCCTGTACACATATGTTATATAAACATTTCTGGTTGTCGTCTCATTTCTATGAGCATGTCATCTCTGCAAACTCTATGTTTTCACATGATAAGAGGTCTGTTCTATGTCACTGCTTGGTGTCAGCGTATGACTGATGCAAATATGTAAAATGATATGCTTTAGATTGAACCCGAGTGATTTCTGGTTGCTGCCATGCTTGTGCTGATTGTTTAGTGTTTACATTTGCCAAGGTAAAACGCAAAATCATTGACGCGATTCTCAATCCCTCCCATGAGTCCTCGCTTGATTCCTCTCAGTAGTCTTCTCCTGATGATAAATTGGTATGTAGAAGTGGTTGATATATCAACACTAGAGAAGGAGGAGAAGGATCTACTCAAAGAAAGTAGAAAGAAGAACTCAAAAGCTAACTTGTATATTCAACAAGGGGTTCCGGTTATTCTTCCAAGAGTTATTCATTCACATCTAGCTAAAGAAGCATGGGATTTACTTCAAGGAGAGTATGGAGGAAACAAGAAGGTAAGAAAATTAAAACTTCAATCTCATAGAACAGATTTTGAAAATCTTATAATGAAAGATAATGAAAATTTAAATGAGTTCTCTTCTAGAGTTGTTGAAGTTGTTAATAATATGAGGATGTGTGGTGAAATTGTGGAAGAAAGAAGACTTTGTGAGAAGATTTTAATTTGCTTACCGGAGAAATTCGATTCGATTGTTGTGGTTGTTTGGAAGAGACCAAAGATTTGATGTAGTACATCTTTGTACTGGACGTCAGATTTATGCATTCCTAATTTAATCCTGCTCTTTACGAGTAGGTCTTGTATCACAAGTTTCTTAGCTTTCCTAATCCTAGCTTCCGCAAAACTATCTTTTTATAAAAACCCTAGTTATTCAAAAAAATAAAAAATATTTCTGTTATTTCTGGAAGGAAAAAAAAAACCTATTTTTTTTCCCGTTAGTTTCTTGTTCAGAATTTCAGAGTTATCATGGCGAAAGAGATTCCTTATTTTTATGGTGATTTACAAATTGAAGAACTCTTTCATTGGATTGATGAAGTAGATTCGTTTTTCAAACACAGATTGATATTTGGCGATGAAAGAGTGAGTTATGTAGCAAATAGACTCAAGGGAAGAGCAGCATATTGGTGGGAGAAACTCTGTGACAATCTTTATAGGTATAATCAAACCCGTGTGCGTACTTGGAAATTAATGAAGGAATTGATTCTACAAAAGGTTTGTACCTCAATATGATGGACTACAACTGTATTCTCAATATAAATCTTGGTTACGTGAAAAAGAAAAAGAACTTAGAGAATTAGTTTTACAAAAAGACGTAGAGCAGTCAAGATCGTCATCAATGCATATATCTTTTAATATTGCGGAAACCCCCATTGTCGAGCTTAATTCCCTTCTGCCTTCGGAGGAAAAGTCAGACAAAAGAGATGAGGCATTAGAAGATTGAACAGTAGAAGACTCACTAGAAGATGTAATTCCAACCGATTGTGAAGTTGAAGAGAAGAAGGAAGAAAAGAAAGATGAGAAGAAAGAATACGAACAAGAAAAGTTTGAAGAATTAGTGTCTCAAAAAGATGAAACACTTTCCCGTGAAAACGATATTATAGAAGACTCATTGTCTGTTGAGAATGATATCATGTTCTCTACATCAACTCCAGTACTCAATATTAATCTTGGGGACAAAGAAGAAGATCAGAACAATGCCGTTAATGCAACCGTTAATGCGAGTTTTACAAATCCTTTGGACATCAACATGGTTGGTTTATATGGACCAGTTGACATGACCTGTTTCAAGCCGTCTTTCAACATCAACTTGCTCGGTAAGGGTTATTTTATCCTCCTTATGATTATTCTCGAATTATATTTGATCGTGGAAAAGGTTTTCAAATCTTTCAAGGGTTTTCTTCTTTTCATGTTTATAATTTTGTCTGGATACTACAATTACTTCTATTATGGTTTCTATTACTCCGTCAATTTTGGTGGATGAATACAAGGGCACGTCTGTGCATGAGTTTGTCCCGAGACTTCAAGATACTTTTGTGAAAGAAGAAGATAAGCCTCCTGATATTATTTTGGATTTCAATTCAATGGGTGATGAACGATTTGATCTTTATAGAAGTAAGTTGTCTGGTGAGTGTTCTGTTAGAATTCAGTCGTGGGAAAAGCTTGGTGAGTTGAACTTAGCTTATATTCGTTCTTTATATGATCGTGGGAAGTACACAGCTGTATCAACGAATTCTACAGAGGCGTTAGTTATTGATGCTGACGATCACATGCTGTTTATGGGAATGTCACACAAAAAAAGTATTACCGACAGAATTTTTATTCGGTATATATAGTTTTGTTGGTATTACTGACCCAAACACCGGAAGATTTAGACTTCTGGAAGGTATTGATTACACTCATCAATCATGGGAAGATCTTGATGATTACAGTAACAAGCTTGTCCAACAAGCTGCAACTTGTGATTTGCTCAACTTCCATATTATTGGGTATACTCGATTTTCTTCTGGCAGTCAAACGTTGGGTTTCTTGTTTCCAAACAAATGGCGTTATAAAGGAATTCCTGTAGGAACCATGGGATATATTGCTATCGAAAGTTTTGAAAGCATATTTGTGAAGCACTTGAAGATTAGTATAGAGCAATTAGTTACATGTTACACTGATGGTTTGAACAAACTTATCCCACTGGGGATGACTCAATCCATTTACAAGAAGGATGAAGCTTTTCAACAGGCTAAGAAGGTTGAAAGTCGTGTGTTACATGGTTCGAATCCTACATATCAACGACAAGCTCGATTGCAGAATAATAATAGTACTGCATATCCTGGAAAGCAGAATTATTTTTATACTGCAACCTTTATTGGCTTCAAAGACGAACCCAAAGGAAATCGTCGTCTAGCTTTCATGTGCAAGCCATCTGATTTGGTGAAGAAGTCTGAGGTCAACTGGTATGTTCACAACAACTTGGTTGGTATTTATTTTTACTCCCTTATCATGATTAGTTTCATGTTATATCTCAATTACATCTACATATTGGGAGATTATTTAAAGTGGAAATTTAAGTTCACTGAAAATTTGAAGGGTGATGTGAATGTTTGTGCTATACTATGCGCAAAAATTTACACAGTTATTACGGTTGAGCATGATGTTTTTGTTGTCCAGAGTTTTGAGAACTATATAATAGTTGTTTACAAAGGTGAAGTTCCAATTTTGGTTGTTCTAAGATTTGGTCATTGTATGGCTAAAATTCTTACTCGAAGGTTATTTGACCCTGGTAAAAAATTTGACGGATTCAGAAGTAGTACCATCTTAACTGATTCCATGGAAGAATATACCCAAGTGCACAATGCAGCTCAAGTTATTATTGGGAGAAAGATTAACTATCGTGTGACTTGGAAGACTAATGATATGGCTTTTGTCTTTGATCGGGGAAGACTTAAGTTGGAGATTTTTGCAGCATTCCTTCTTACCATAATATACTACTGTTTCTGTTTTTGCATAAACAATTTAGTACTACAGTATGTTGCTTGGTTTGAGGAATTTATATGCGCAGCTGAGCATTTTCAAAGGTTAACCCAGGATCTCAAGAGGGGGTTTGACCTTGAGGACAAGGTTCTTTTAAGAGAGGGGGGAATGGTAGGAGGTAATATACTATGGGAACCTGTCATTAAAGGCTGTAAAGAAGATGCTAACGACAACAATATGAATTATTCTTGGTCAACATTTGAAGAATATGAAGATATGAAAGAATATTCATTTGAGGCGTTATTTGATGATTCTCAAGAAGCCAGACGTTACGTTGGAAACCGATGACTCGGATGGAGGTCTCTTATGGAGTCGATGGATTTCTACCCTATGAACTCGAGGGCGAGTTCCATTCAAGAAAGGTGGACTGATGTAGTACATCTTTTGTACTGCACGTCATATTTATGTTTTCCTAATTTAATCCTGCTCTTTACGAGTAGGTCTTGTATCACAAGTTTCTTAGCTTTCCTAGTTTAGGTTGATTTCCTTTTATTTACCTTTAGTCGGTTATTGTATGCCTATATAAAGGCTAGATCTATTGCTTAGAGACATCATCTCATATTATTATCAATTATCAAACATTATTATCCAACCTTCATGGTTATGATCTTGATTATTCCAATCAGATTATCATTAAGTTTCTGACGAAGCTTAAGACTCTCTTCGTATCTCTTGCAAATATAATTTCTTACGGAACTTGTTTGTTTCACCCTATCGTCCGCCATTACCTCCCATGAGTCCTCGCTTGATTCCTCTCAGGAGTCTTCTCTGATGATAAATTGGTATGTAGAAGTGGTTGATGTATCAACACTAGAGAAGGAGGAGAAGGATCTACTCAAAGAAGTAGAAAGAAGAACTCAAAAGCTAACTTGTATATTCAACAAGGGGTTAGTCCGGTTATTCTTCCAAGAGTTATTCATTCACATCTAGCTAAAGAAGCATGGGATTTACTTCAAGGAGCGTATTGAGGAAACAAGAAGGTAAGAGAATTAAAACTTCAATCTCGTAGAAGAGATTTTGAAAATCTTAGAATGAAAGATGAAAATTTAAATGAGTTCTCTTCTAGAGTTGTTGAAGTTGTTAATAATATGAGGATGTGTGGTGCAATTGTGGAAGAAAGAAGACTTTGTGAGAAGATTTTAATTTGCTTACCGGAGAATTTCGATTCGATTGTGGATGTTTTGGAAGAGACCAAAGATTTCTCGACATTGAAGTCACAAGAATTATGGGTGTCACTAAAGTGTTATGAGCAAAGGGTGTCTCGACATTCCGAGAAGTCGATTGAAAGTGCATTTTAATCAAAAATCAACTTGGATTAGAAAAATTCAGAAATGAAGAAGAATAAATACAAGGGTGATAACTCAAGAAACTTCAAAGGAAAGGGGAAATACACCAAAGGAGGAGCAAGCTCAAACAACTACAAGAAGAACGACAATTCTCAAGCACCAACGTGCAATTTTTGCAAGAAGAGTGGTCACCTTGAAAGGAATTGTTGGAACACAGGAAAGCCTCAATGTCCAATTTGCAAGAAATATGGGCATACAGAGAAAGATTGTAGATACAAGAACAATGAACAAGCTAGTTGTGCCGAAGAAAAGAAGGAGAATGAAAATCTCTGGTATGCTTGTCAAAGTGCCATGAAAACAAAAGAAAATGTGTGGTTTGTTGATAGTGGTTGTACTACTCATATGTCGGGCGAGAAGAACTTGTTTGTTGACATGGATGAGTCAGTGCACTCTCTAGTGAAGATGGGGAACGGAAACATAGTTCAAACTCATGGAAGAGGTACAATTTGTGTGCAAACCAGCAAGGGGGAGAAACTCATTAGAGATGTGTTGTATGTTCCTGATTTGGCACAAAATTTGCTTAGTGTTGGGCAACTTGTCGAGCTTGGTTACGCTGTCCACTTTGAAGATGGGTATTGCACCATATATAACAAGAAATACAACAACAAGAGCAAAGTGATGAGAAGTATCAAGATGATGAAGAATAGAAGCTTTCCGATTATCTTTCAAAAAGAAGAACATGTTGCAATGAAGATGGAAACCGTGGATGAAACATGGATGTGGCATAGAAGACTTGGGCACTTGAATTTCAATGCTCTCGAGTTACTTTCCAACAAGAACATGGTGCAAGGACTTCCACAACACATTGATCACAAGGATGGAGTGTGTGAAGGTTGTACACTTGGGAAACAACATCGTCAACCATTTCCAAAAGGTGTAGCATGGAGATCGAAAGAAAAGCTTGGTTTAATACATACCGACGTATGCGGACCAATGAAGACACCAACTCATGGAGGTAATCGATACTTCATATTGTTCATTGATGACTTTAGTCGAATGACTTGGGTGTACTTCATGAGACAAAAATCTGATGTGTTTGGCATTTTTAAGAAGTTTAAAGCTTTGGTTGAAAAACAAAGTGATCACTACATCAAGGTTTTGAGAAGTGATAGAGGCAAAGAATACAACAACAAACAGTTTGATATATTTTGTGAAGATGAAGGTGTGGAAAGGCAACTCACCGTAGGATATACTCCTCAACAAAATGGTGTTTCCGAAAGGAAGAATCAAACCGTGGTGGAGATGGCGAAATCAATGCTACTTGAGAAGGGAATGCCTAAAGAGTTTTGGGCTGAAGATGTTAGCACTGCTGTCTACCTATTGAATAGATGTCCAACAAAAGTCGTATGGGGTCAGACTCCTTTTAAAGCTTGGGGTGATAGAAAACCATCGGTAAGACATCTCAAAGTCATTGGAAGTGTGTGTTATGCTCAAGTTCCAAAGGTGAAAAGAACAAAGCTTGATGAAACAAGTGAAAAATGCATCTTTATGGTTTATAGCCTCCAATCAAAAGGTTATAGATTGTTTAGCTTGAAGAGCAAACAATGATCACAAGTCGTGATGTACAATTCGATGAAGGTGCTTCATGGAATTGGGAGGAAGGAAAAATTGAAAAGAGGACCATTATAGTTGATGAAGAAGAAGAAAATTCAGCAACAAATGGTGAAGAAAATGAAGAAGATGATGATGAAGAGAGTGTGGAAGACTTACCTCAAACACCTCCAAATGCAAGGGTAAGTGCATCTCCAAATGGGTCCCCAAGTTCATCATCAACATCACCACCGTCGACTCCAAAGAAGATGCAACGGTTGAGTGAAGTGTATGAAAGGTGCAACTTTTGTATGGTTGAACCTGAAAATTTTGAAGAAGCATCAAAAGAACAAGTTTGGTTAGTAGCCATGGATGAAGAAATTGATTTCATTAAGAAGAACAACACATGGAGCGAGTAGCAAGGCTAAAGGACAAAGAAGTTATTGTTGTGAAGTGGATCTACAAGAAATTTAATGCGTATGGAACGGTTCAAAGAAACAAATCAAGGTTGGTTGCAAAGGGTTATTCACAAAAGCATGGTATCGACTACAATGAAACATTTGCACCGGTTGCTCGTCTTGACACCATTAGATCAGTAATTGCTATGGCTGCTCAAAAAGGTTGGTTACTATATCAACTCGATGTGAAATCAACGTTCTTAAATGGTGAACTTCATGAAGAGGTTTATGTTGAACAACCACAAGGCTATGTGGGAGAAGGAGAAGAAGACAAGTTATACAAGTTGAAGAAAGCTTTGTATGGTCTTAAACAAGCACCAAGAGCATGGTATAGTGAGATTGATGGTTACTTCAAGGCTCAAAATTTCAGCAAAAGCCTAAGTGAACCTACACTATATGTGAAGACTCAAGGTACATCTATTCTTATTGTTGCAATCTATGTTGATGACCTGATTTTTACGGGCAATGATGCTCATATGATTGAACATTCAAGAAAGACATGATGAAGAAATATGAGATGAGCGACATGGGATTACTTTGTTACTTTCTTGGTATTGAAGTACATCAAAGTGAAGATGGAGTGTTCATTTCTCAAAGCAAGTATGCCGAAAATGTGTTGAAGAAATTCGGTATGGCTGATTGTAATCCAACATCAACTCCACTCGTAGTAAACGAGAAACACAAGAAGGAAGATGGAGGAAGAAGAGTTGATGAGACTCATTATAAGATTCTTATTGGAAACTTGTTAAATCTTACCCACACCTGACCGGATATCATGTTTGCAACAAGTTTGCTTTCAAGGTACATGAGTGCACCTAGTCATCTTCATCTAGGGGCAGCAAAGAGGGTGTTAAGATATATACAAGGAATAAAGAATTTTAGAGTCAAGTATTCTAAAAATGTGGATGTCAAACTGATTGGCTATTGTGACAGTGAGTTGGGAGGTTGTATTGATGATATGAAGAGTACAACGGGGTATTGTTTCACTCTTGGTTCGGGTGTATTCTCTTGGGCATCGAAGAAGCAACAAACCGTGGCTCAATCAACAGTGGAAGAGGAGTATATTTCAGCATCAATGGCTAAGAAGAATTCTAGAAGACATTCAAGAGAAGCAAGGACCAACTGAAATCTTTTGCGACAACAAATCAGCAATAGTAATGTCCAAAAATTCAGTTGAGTATTCTAAAGCAAGGCATATCACAAATACCACTTCATTCGAGAAGCGGTCGAAGACAATGAAATTCAACTAAAGTATTGCAAGACGGAAGATCAATGGGCGGACATTTTCACCAAGGCATTACCAAAAGGAAAATTCCAGAATTTTCGTGAATTACTTGGAGTTGAAGAACATCACATTAAAGAGGAGATTGTTAGATAATATAATGTTTGTAGTAAGTTCTTGTAACCAGCAAATAGAAATGTAGGTAGAAATTGAACGACTAGTTGCACTTGTTATGAGTAGTGTGTGGTATAGGAAGCTCCACATCGGTTTGTCTCTAGTGTAGTGTCAACATAAATAGAAAGACACTAGATAAGAAATGTAACTCTATTCAATATCAAGAAAGAGAAATAGATGTGTGAGAAGAAGCTAAGGGCTTCCCACACAACTTATCAAACAAATCAGTCCCAAACCATTACTAATTCACCACGTCATCAAAACTAACAAATACTAATCTTTAGGAGAAGACATCTGAACTCTCAAGAAGATGGATACCTGAAATATGTCATGCTTGCCGGAGAGAAGATTTTTTCCGAGATTTTGTGGATAATTAGATTGAAGCTTTCTCTAAAAATGTTGGTAGGGTTTGGTATTCATTTATATATTTGTTTTGTTCAGATAGCTGAACACGCACATGCTGTTGTGCTGGCTGGAGAGACTGTTTAGCCTATTGAAGAGACAAAAGAAAGGCTTTTCCCGTGGCTACTTCCAGACAAGTTACACTTTTTTCTCCTTATTGTGGTTATGTTGTCCCTCCCGACATCCTGAGAGTATTTTGCCTATTGTTGTTTCGCACGGACCATCAAGCATGTCTTTTTCATTTATCTACAGTTTGCAAACCTCTCCAAACATGTTATGTCTTCCTATTACTTAGTTCCTGAATTCATAACAAGTTGTGCCTAGTAATGTTAGCTTGTAGGATCCCAATGTTAAGTGTTTATGTACTCGGTTAATGACATGCACCAATTTTATCCAGTATAGTTTTCTAACCAAAGCCTTATTATTAATGTTCAGTACAAGGTAAGGAGATGCTCGTTAATCTATATATGTTACCTGCAGATAGAGGAGCTAGGGCGTTTACTTTGCAGTTTAGTGACACTGTTTCCGAGGGAATTGTGGTCTTCATACGAGTATGAATCACAAGTACATGATGAATGAAAAAGTTCAGGAACTCTTACGAGGATTATGAAGAAAATGGGTTTGTTCATGGAGCTAAAAGCAAGGAACCGTGCTAACCTTATTAGGTAACCATCCGAAAGAGGGTCCAGCATCCCAGAATGGTGCAATGCTTGTAGCTGTAGTTGGTGGAAAAATATCTAAATGCGGTGATTTTGGCACTGCAGAGATTTCTTTGGCACTTCAAAGGGTGACAAAATAGGGTCATCAAAACCCAAAACCAAAAACCCCTTATAAAACGTGACAGTTTTACCCTTTCATGATATACATATCCTTTTCTCTCATTCTCCACCTCTACTACCAACACCAGCACCACCACCACCTGTAAATACTAGCCGCCCTCTGCTCCCACCGCCACCGCCGCCACCACCACCACCACCACCAACCATTGAAACCACCGTATTATTTTAGAATTTACGCCCCGGTATACTAAGGCGTAAGTTTTGGTTTACAAAAAAATTGGTTACAGAAGAATTTTACGCCTCACTTTTACCAATTTACGCCTCAGTTGGTTATTTACGCCTCAATTGGGCTACTTACGGTTTGGTTTTCTGTGAGCAAAATGATTTTTTTTTAACTTACGGCTTGGTTATTGGGGCGTAAATTTTATTTTTGGGCATACATTTTTGGGGCGTAAATTTTCTTTTTCTTCTTTCTACAAAGGCGTAACCAAATGTATTGAATGAACCAAGGCGTAAGTGTATAAATTTGGGGCGTAAGTGTATTGAATGAACCACCACCAACCATTGAAACCACCGAAAACTTTAGAGTAATCAAACTTTAGGCTGGTAATGGTTCTTACTCTTTTGGGTTTGTAGAGAAGTTCAGG